>QAXD01000013.1:1559995-1582352 GCA_004335575.1 Haematococcus sp. NG2 | reverse complement strand
CTTCTAGGGCCTCCACGTAGAGGATTTCCCCACTAGCGTTCGCTAGGCCCCACCGGCCCCTCGGCCGTCCGCTATGTGGTGGTGGCATTGCGGGGCCGTGCAGCCCCTTGCCAGGACACACCTGCCCACACCGCACCTGCCGCTGCTGCCAGTGCCGTGTGTGCTGCGTCCACGTCTGATCCGGCCACCATAGCAGCTGCTCAGCGCCGCGGCAGTGTGCAGGCACCAGGAGCAGGGGCGGCTGGGATGGCTGATGGACTTGCCATGCCAGCTGAGCCTGCCTCTCCTGACAGTCAGACACGGAGTCCCATGCCCTGCGCCCCATGTGAGGGCCACTTGCCTGCTGCAGGTGCTGATGCGCAGGCGGGTGCAGGGCTGAGGGCCGAAAGGGCACAAGGCCATAGGCCAGGATCTGCTGGTCGCCTGAGGGGCTTGTGGAGACAGCCGCAGCGGCCAAGGCCGCATGGCCCACTTGTGGCTGAAGTGCAACTGGGATTCCTGTGGAAGGATGCAGCAGGCACCTATGACAACGTATGCACGTGGTGAGCATACAAGTTGGCAGGGACAGGCTGGCAGCGCAGCAGTCGCAGGGTTGCGTGCGGCAGGTGCTGCCGCATCATAGCATGATGTGCAAGTGGATGATAACCAATAGACAGAATGTCATGTATGCGTGTGTTTTTGGCAGGAGGTGTGTGTGTGTGAGGAGGGTGGGGGCGCGGGCTACAAACATGAGGAGCCATGTAGCAGGGCAGGCAGTGCAGCACCATGGTGCAGCATGTGGCATGCAGCACGCGACCTTCTGTGGCAGGTGGATACAGAACATATGCTGGGGCTGTACCGCTGGGTGCAACTGTGCTCATGCGTGTGATAAGAATGCACGATGATGTGCTGGGGCCTGCTGCGCATGATCGTGGTAGTTGCTTGGAGGATAGACTTGAGGAATGACTATGACCTGAACAGCAGCCATGCCATCCTCACCACCTCGTGGAATCCCTTCTCATTCGTCTGTCTGGAATATTTATAGCACGGGAGGCATCTACGGTGTGGCTATGCAGCTGTGTGCTGTCTATACATGATTTCTTCTGTTTGGGGCACACACATGCTGCTGAGTAGCTGTAGCTCATGGAATCCTGGCTTTGTCCTGAATGTCCTGAGCAGGGACCAAAACCAGTTGAGGCAGAACGAACCTGGTGTCAGGTGCCCATGGCCTTCGTTGTTATTACAGCCATTGCCAGCCTTGTGGTACATAACATGTCCTGGCACTTGTGAATCCTGCAGTCCCACACCTGCAGGCACACGAGCCATTGAAATCCAGGTATCTGCAGCTCTGACAAATGATGCGTTTCTGGGCGACGACAACGACGCTGATTGGTGTTACGGCCTGTTGTTTGAGCTGATCGGTGCAGACGCAAGCATAATGCAGCAATATCACTGGTACGCGCACCACAGCTGTGCATCTGCTGCGTTACACCAGTGGACATGCGGCTTGTCGTTGAACCTTATGAAAACAGCGCCTTTATAATATGTCTACCACACATGCGTAGCTGAACAAACATGCCAACGCAGTTGCACTGTAACACAACAACTGCTTGGTTCCAAAGCAAATGCAGGCTGCCCTTGGCTTTATACATTCCAAGCATGGCCTGCTCCCGTAGTACCTGTCTTGCGCAGGAATAAAATACAGTGAGCTGCATCTCTGCACAGCCGGCAGCTATCAGCAGACTTTGCGCCCCCTGCTGTTGCACGGCTACATGATGGCATCAACTCCAGCTAACTGATACACTCCTACTGTACATCTTCCGCTGCTGCCCCGAGCACAGCATACTTGAGTGCCTGTGCAAAGCCCTTCATGGATGCTTGCTTGCCTGCCCCGGTCGTGAAGGTATCATGCCCCTCTGCTGAGCCGCCCGTAAACAAGTCCTGAACTGTTTCAAGGCGGCGGGGCTTGGTTTTTGCGTGTCTAAGGAAGTACGCAGCAAGCACGGGCCCCCCTGCCGCCACTGCAACATTTGCTGATGGCCTTGGCATCCTGCATGGACTCAGGATTGGCTGGATTTCAAACTTGCAGCAGAAAACAGGGCAAGCTAAACCACAGATAAGAGCACCAGAATGTCAGCATATGCACTGGTCAGGTATATGGTATGTTGGTACACAGTGCGCGTGTTGTGCTCAATTCAGGCCTGCGTGTTTGCGCTGTTACCAAGCATGCCGTACATACATACTTCCACTGGTACTGTTGTGTGCAGCTGGGTTGTTATCATAATGTCGTAGTTGTTGGTGTGCGAAGGTGCCTGGCTGCATTGCTGCAGGTAGAGGGTGAGCAGGAACAGCTGCAGCATGAAGCATGCCACACGGGTGAGCCAGAAAGCAACACCTGGGCAGCATAGGCTCAGGTAGTGCGCCAGGTGCTGCTTGAATGGCTGCTCCAGCAGCCTCTTCTGCCTGCAGGGTGCTGCAGCTGTGCCGCTGTGCTGCAGGCGGGTGCTGATGGATGATGCTTTAGTTGACATACGAGCAGCAGCCGCGTCCCAGCTGGTGCAGGGCTGCGACATTTGTGCTGTCCTGTAGCTACAGCCCTGGGGCGGCATGCTTGACGGTAGTGAGGTCAGCAAGATGCGCGTGCTGGCAATGCGGTACAACAGCTAGTACCGCAGGTGGTTCTGCCGCGTGGCAAGAAGCAGAGGCTGTGGCATGTACAGCCTGTGCTGCCTTACCCATGATGAACTGTTGCCCACGGCACCGACCCCAGCTGCGGTGGCAGAGGCCTCCATGCTGTGCATACGTCTCTGGGTCCCTATCCCCTGCACGATACCCTCTTTGCACCATCCCGCCCGCATTGCCACTCCTACCACCTGCCCCACTCAACCCCGTGGTTGTCTCAGCTCTGCGCACACAGTGTGACTCCTTGTGTGAAGAAGCTTGCATGTAGCCCACAACCTAGATGAGCATTCTTGCGGCACACATCTCAGGAAGGAATAGACCAATGGTATTTACCTAGATAGCCCCTACACCAGCAGACTCCGCCACCTGCCATGTACCCACAGCCTCACAGGCATACAGCTTCGCCATGCAGTTTGAGCCGTGCAGCTCAGCTCCGCCCGGTGACATACCCACGTGCACTCTCTATGAAGTCTGCAGCGCAGCATAACTTGCATGCTGACATCCACCAGCTGATGCATGCCAGCGTATGACACAGCGCTCAAGAATGATGAGCACTGCAAGCAGCATTGATGTGCATGTGCATGGAAGCAGTCAAGATGGCCAACTGTTTATTGAAACCAAAAGACAGCTGTTGTTCCTCCGCTGTTGATTTTGATACAGCTCACCGCCAGCCAGCAAGCATGAAATATCACAGCAATTTCCAATGGTGGGTTTTCGCGTAAATCCGTATCAGGACGGATTGGCCAGGAGCAAATGCCTCAGTGATCCAGTATGTTGCTATGATACTAGCGCGAAGCGTACTTCCAGGCCAGAGCAGAAACCATGAGCGGGATTGAGCTCCACGCATTCAATCAGCTCCACCGTATTCATCAGCAAGCGGAAAGGGATGCTGCGGTGCCAAAGCACAAGCAGCGCAGACCAGACGCTCTCGAGGTATGACGAGTGCTTGTATCAACATGTGCGTTATTGTTATGCAGATGCGCACTCCGACGCTGACCATGCGTGCACCTGTTGATGCACGACACACAGGCCTTGTCTGCAGCCAGAAGTGGGCATGGGGAGCGCCGAGAGGTATTTCTCTTGCTTCTGAGCTGCTGTGGATGTTCGGTTGTGTGCGAGGGAAGGACGTGACAACGGTTGGTTGCTGTGCAGGTCCAGGCCAAGTTTTTAGACACGGGGCGGGCACGCAACCTGCAAGCTGGAGACTATATCCAGCACCGTGAGTGTTTTTCGACTTCCTGTTTTCCTCTGCTTGCAGCTGCAGCTACCTTGCGTGTTCATAACCATTGCGTTAAAACGTGCGTGCAGATGACGAGGGCTTTGAGCAGTTCTTGACGCCAGAGGTATGACATGACACATGGACATGAACACATGACATGACACATTATGAACTGGCATGCACGTCTCACGAGGTGTTTGCAGATCGAAGCCGTGTGCCAGACTGCAAACTTGTCCTGCTGGACTGACACTGCAATGTCTGCAGGAGCTGGCAGAATGGAAAGCATACACCAAGGCAATCGACACACGCGTGGGCATCCTGGCTGCCTCCAATAAGCCCCCAGCCAGCATGCCCCTACCTGAGGTGCCTGGGGCCATTAAGGAAGCTGACCCTGTAGCAGAAGCCATAACAGCCCTGACGCGCAGCAAGACGTTTGAAGCCAAGCTCAAGTCTACCCTGGAGACACCCAGACCCAGCGCGCGCGTGCGCCTGGACGCAGCCTCCCCTACTGCAGCCTCTCCAATGGACAGCCCAGTGGGGGCGAGGACCCCACGCTCTGGCCGCCGCAGCCAGGCTGGTGGCGCCACAGCCAGCAACACCCCTGCCAGCCTGAGCAGTGCCCATGGCCTCCGCCCCAGCCACTCCAACATTTTTGTGGTCAACCATTCATCTGACCATGCCACTGTGGGACCCCCCCCATCTGCTTCCGGGCCCCTGCCGCTGAGCACCTTGAACCTGATGCAGCTGCCTGCACGCAGCAGTATGTCAGGGGCAGCAGCGGCTGGGCATGCGGCAGTCATGGCACCAGCAGCCGCACTGCGCGCTGCGCTCCTGGCAACAGGGGGTCCAGATGGCGCCCCCCCGCGCCGTATGTCAACGGCAGGTGGCCTCGCAAGCTCAGTGCGCTTTGACGTGAACAGCCCAGCAACCACACGCCAACCCAGTGGTGTCTTTGACTCCATGGAATCTATGACTGCGGGTGAGACAGATGCCGGGGTGGCCTCCCCGCTCGGGTCGCGCCCACGCTTCGGGCGGCGTTCTGAGATCCAGGAGATGTCGACTGCTGGGCTCGGCGAGGATGATGCAGCTGCGGCTGCTTACTCCTTGGCCATACCCCGCCGCTCCCTTAGCGGGGCCGCACAAATGGGTTCCGGTCGCAGGTCTGCACAGGGTTTCACCACTGACAGCCCGCCCAGCGGGGCCGTCAATAACGTCGGTGGGAGCGGCGCCCGTGCGGCCGTGATCGCGATCGAGGTTCAGGCTGACGCGGCACGCAACAAATTCCTACGCCTGGTCAGCGGCAAGCACAAGGATGGAGATGCGCTGCAGTCCAGGAGCTTCAGTTCAGCACCCATCCAGCAGCAGGCAGGGGCCACAGCGACAGGTGGGCAAGAGCGTGTCAGCCGCATGTCCGGCACATACACTGCAGTGAGTACGGGCGGGGCGTATGCCCACAGCAGCAATAATGCACTGGCTGCAGTGGTGACGAAGACCGTGCATGCCGCTGCAGTAGCACACCATGGAGTTAAGCCCATCTCATCCGATGCAGCAACCCTACCATTCAAGGCGCACTGAGGCAGGGAGCATCAGTCGGGAGAGGCACACCAGTAGGGGTGGTGGCAAGTGGCGGCAGCAGCAGCTGTTGTAGCAGTTGTCAGCTCTTCTCAGTTGCCTGGTTCATGCAACAGGGACAGCCGAGCGCGGCAGGGACCAGCCTGATGCCGGTTCAAACTTCATGTATTGTTTATCTGACTCCCGCTAACCTTCAAAGTTGTCACAGGGCGCGCGTTTGTCAGGGCGGTGGCAAGCCATACGTGCAACAGCTGCCTCAGGGTCCATAGCCCGTGTCAATGTGCCCACGAATGTGACCTTTCCATGCCTTTGCTTCTGGATACCACATGAGACTTTATGTTCAGCAGGAGGCGCGTCCATGAGTTGTGATTGCCAAACCTCCTTGCTGCGATATGCGGGTGGCATACAGCTCCACATGCTTGCTGGCCTGCATGCAGCCTGCACTGCTGTGTTCACAAGGTCTCAAGTTGCGGCAGGTGATGATGATGGCTGCAGTGAAAGTTGTGATGTTTGCCGAAGGGATGCAGGCGGTAGCAATTGGAAGGCATGTTGTACACCTTTGACACTGAAACATCTGGCCAACCGCACTGTCCTCATATATTGCAGTCAAGCTGGTTTGCGTGCTGTATGGTGGGTGCACGGCACCAATATCTTCGTTGGATTCCACACAGTGACGCAGTGCTGAGGCAAAAGGGGGCTGTTCACAAGAGGTTCACATGGGCTGCAGCCGCTCTGCAGTTGCTTTACAGCATATGGACATGAAATAACCTGGAACAAACACCAGATTAACCTGATGTCTGCTGCCTGCTGTTGAGCATACCTTCTGATACCTGGTGTAAGGAGTTGTGCAAGCAAGTGATACGCGCATGCTCATCCAGTGCCAGCTCTACACGTCCATCTGTGCAGGATCCCATGGTTCCAGCACATCGTCTTCACCTTGACTTTGCTGAGATGGTGGCACATGCCGCTGTGGAGCAGCTGTGTCATCTGACAGGGCCCCCTGGCCTGCTGCTGAGGAGTGCGGTGCAGGTTGTGGTGGTGTGTGGTGGGACACCAGCGGCTGCAAGTCGTGCGTGAGAGGGCCTGATTGGGCCGCGGGCTGCGAACGCCATGGGACCTGCACGTGTTGTGTGAGGTTTGCAGGAGGTAGCGTGGCATGAGCTTGGGCCTCCTGTTGTTGCTGCTGCTGCTGTATCTGAGTGTGGCGTGGCTGCACCTCTGGCTCTGCTGCTGACTGCTGTGTTGACTGAGGCCGCTCCTGTTGTGCTTGTTGTGAAGGTAGTGCTGATGGGAGGTGCTGGGATTGCTGTAGCTGTGCCTGCAGTGTAGCGACCAGATTGTTCAGACGGTTGATCTCCTCATTGCGGGTGATCAGCTCTTGGTAGTGCATCTTGAACACGACTGCACGTCATCAAGCAAAGATAAGGATTCAGGGGTCATGGCAGCCCAGTAAAGTGCACCATGCAGTGTCAAGAGTATGACAATTCAAATGGTGCCTGAAACAGTATCTATGCATAATCCTCAACCTATTATCATTTATAGTTGAACACAGCATTTCATGCAGCACCAGCTCCCATCTCCCATCTCCCTTGGCAGCATATACCGTGCACGCAACACTGCTCCATGTCCGCACCTGTGCTGTTGTCCAGCTCCTCCCGCAGGTCAGACATTTGCGAACTCAGCTCCTTCTGCCTTATGGCTGCTGATGCCAGGGCCTTGTCCTTTGCTGCAACCTGCACGTGGGTAGAACACAAGCAGCATGGAGCACGCGAGCGTGTGCAGGCTTGTGGCGTACACAGCTGTTCCATACGTCTGATGATTGATGAGAACATTAACAAAGTACAGCTGGGTACTGCCTTGTACCTCTGCCTGTACTGCTGCCACTTCCAGCTCGAGCTCACGAATGCGCCGCGCCTGGGCCTGCGCCCCACCAACACAAAGACTGATGCAGCTGTTGATGTGCACTGATGCCAACATATGGACTCATTGGCATATTTTGCAGTGCTCATGAAACTTCACAGTTGATTTACGAGCAATGCATACAGTTTCAAAGCACACGCACATGCTGCCCAGTGTGCAAATCGGCATGCTCTGACTCTTCATGGAACAAAGACCTGGATTTTGTTCGTGTAAGCTGCAGTTCTAGCTGCTCCTATGTAAGCGCTCTCATCCAGGTATACCGCATCATCCACGAGCGAGCGCAGCGCCTGCATGCATAATGCATGCTGGGCCGTGTAGGTTTGCAGGCATGGCGTGCAAAAACCCCATTTTGTACTTGAACTTGAGCCGCATGCGCACTGCCACCTGAACTGCCAGTTTGGCGTCCTCTATGTTGCCTGTGGATGCACTCCAGTTAATCCCTGAGTGTGTTGTCATGGAGCGGCTGAATGCATCCAATGAAGGCAGCGGCTTCATGGTGAGCTCCGGAACATGCGCCATATGATATGCGATGTGATCAGGTACAGATTAGGGTTCAGTGCAGGAGCTGTCGCATATTGTTAAGATATTGTTGCTCATCCATAAAATGCCAAAGATTGTTGTAACAGCGCTGGCTCGTTCAATCCGCACTATGTTTTGTGTGATGTGGAGTTGCCACTGTTTGAACCCCTGTGCAACAAATCACGAGCTGATTTTACTTAAACGACAGCTGTATCAGCTGTTGTGTGGCTTCTGGGCATAACCGTCACCGTTGACTTGTGACTTGTGTGCAGTTTGCGCCAGGCTGCAAGCCATGCGCGCTTAAAGATGTTGAAATTACGCAGTTAGACGCCGACTTGCGCCCCTGCTGAAGGATTGTGCTGTGGTGCGTTAGGCTTGCGAAGTCCAGGGTTTGTGCTGCTGAAGGCTGCTTCAAGCTGGTGCTGCGTCGGTTATGTGCATTACAAGCATGCCACTCCAGGAGTTCGGCCCGAACGTCGCGCATGCATTGCTTTCGTGCAGGGCACCCACCACCTAACAAGCACACGCACAAATCATGGCATCCCAGCAGCCAGCAGACCAGCCCCCAGCAGCACCGCCGCCTCCAGCCCCAGCCCCACCAGCAGCACCGGCACCGGCCCCAGTGCCAGCACCTGCACCTGCTGCTGCCCCCACAGCGCCCGCGACAGCCCCACCGCCGCCTGCAGTGCCCGCACCTGCCCCAGCACCAGCTGCTGCTGCCGCACCTCCTCCCTCTGCACCAGCACCAGCACCACCCCCTGCTGCTGTGCCCCCGGCGGCACCAGCTCCCGCACCGGCCCCGGCGCCCGTTGCAACCCCTGCACCGGTACCTGTGCCAGCAGCAGCACCACCACCTGCTCCCACTGCCGGGCCACCAGCTGTCACCCCTCCTGCCCCAATGCCTGACCACACCCCCACACCTGCACCCATGCCCCCTCCTGCCGCTGCCCCAGCTACTGCACCCGCACCAGTGCCTGCTCCTGTACCTGTGGCGGCACCTGCAGATACAGCAGCAGCACATGCTGCACCACCCGCGGCAGCACCTGTGGCGCAACCAGTGCCCCCACCACCCGCGCCCGTGCCAGCACCAGCAGCAGCCCCTGTGCCAGCACCAGCAGCATCTATGCCAGCTGCTGCACCCACCCCACCTGCACCTGCACCTGCACCTGCTGTGCCGCCCCCAGCTGCTGCCGCTCCCCCTACACAGCCTGCTGTGCCCACAGCGGCAGCACCACCCGTTGCAGTGCCACCAGCTGCGGCACCGCCTGCCGAAGGTGGCCGTGCATACCGCGTGCGTGGCAAGGTGGAGGTGGAGGAGCAGGACGACCGCCGCAAGCCGCCACCACCACGCCGCAGGGACAGCTACGACAGCTTTGAAGATGACCGGTGCGTGTGCAGGCAACAGCTTATGCCGTTCTCATGATCTGTGGTGTGATCTCTGCTGCTGGGCTGAACAGCTCTTTGCATGCTGTGAGTAACACATGGACTGCAGAGCATAACGTTCAAACTGTACATACTGCATGTGCTGGTTCCCGTGTGTGTCCCAATCACCTGCCATTGTGTGCTACATGCTACAGCTTTGACGACGCAAGCCGTGATGATCGCCGCCGGGACGACCGTCGGGATGACAGGCGGCGCAACGACTACAGCGGTGTGTGGGTTTGAAAGCATGTAAAAATGGGAGCAGCTGGTGGTGGGGCTGTGGGTTGGGGTTCGGGCGTGGCACGTAGTGGATCTTGTCCTGGTATCCTCTTCACTGGTACATGGCCAGAAGCTGGCACAATAAACAATGTTGATTGAGGTGGTGCCTCCCTTCATTATACCTCTTATGCGCTCCATCATGTGATGCAGATGACTACTACTCTGATGACTACTACTCTGACCGTGATGATGCACGCTCGGGATCCTACTGCAGCGGTGGCAGGTGCGGTAAGGTTGTGGCGGTTGTAGTCACAGCCCTGGACTGCTGCCGGTGCCCAGACCTGGTGCATGTGTTCACAGGACGTGTGCTACGGCTGAGATTGGAGCTTGTGCTTACAGCCCACAACACCAAATCCCAAACCTGCCGTTGAGCGCCCCGCCCACGCTGCATGAATACCATGCCCGCTGGATTCTTATGATCACCGAACGTGGTGCTTGCTGCCTCGTGGATGGCCTCACACACAGATACCAGGGGGACATTTCCACCTGGGGCAACAAGCGCGTGCCTGGCTTCTACAGCGGCCGCCCCAACAGTGAGAGTGACCACACGTTGAGCTCAGGCCTGAGCCCGCGCGACACGCGGCCACGACCGCGCGAATTTGATGTTGAGGCAGCAAAGAAGGTGAGGCCTGGGGGCTGAGCTGGGGCCGGTGGGCGGCCTTGAGGGATGAGAGAGGCAGATGAGGGGTGGCGGCACATACAAGCAGTGACTGCCACGACTGACGTGTGATGCTGCTGTGCTGCTGCTGCAGACGCTGGCGTACAATGCGGGCATGTACGGGCGCGCACAAGCGCTGCGGCGTGAAGGCACCGCCCCCACCACCCTGGGCATTGCAGATGACCTGCCCACACGCTTTGCCTATGAGCAGCTGAACCAGTTGAGCGGCATGGCAAACAAGGTACGCCAGGGGATGGTCCTCACAGCCACATGTATCAGATCTCTAAGGTCATGCACATCAGCTCTGTCACTAGCCCTGAAGTTTGGGGCTTCTGAAATCAAGGAGTGTGCATTGGCCGCTTGTGCAGAGGTGCAGTGTGGTGCCTCTGCCGGATATCCTGACAACTTGGCTTGTCGCCGTCTGCTCTGCTGCCTCGTCCTCGTGTCCCACAGGTGCAGCAGGCCATTGACCGCAACCGCAAGGTGTTTGAGGTGCGCATGCGGCAGGAAGATGCGGCGACGATGCGCAAAGCGTTCGATGCTTGGCGTGCCGCGCGCTATGGCAGTGTCGCAAAGCAGCAGATTTTACGACGCGCGATCGCACGCCTGCAGGTGGGTTGGGCCAGAGGCTGCATGACAGCAGTGAACTGGCTGCGTGGCTGGATGCCACACCAGGGACAGCATATGTGTACCATTGAGTGTGCGACGAGGCGCGTACCTTTTATCAGGTCAGGATCACTGCCATCATCAAAAGCAGCAGCACACAGCAGCCCTTCATCACCACATGTGAACCATCACTGGGTGCCATGCCGGCTGTGCCTGTGTGCAGCGCGGCGTCATGGCACGTGCATTCTTTGCATGGAAGGACAAATTTCACACAGTGGACAAGCTGCTGGCGATGCGGCGCAAGGTGACGGCCAGTATCACGCGCGGCCGCCTGAAGCGCACGTTCACAGAGTGGAGGAACCTGGCCAAGGAGCGGTGGTGGAAGAACCAGCTGATGATGCGTGATGAGACGATCCACCTGTTGGAGGTGCGTGCAAGAGTCAGTGTGAGGCGGGAAAGGAAGCAGATGCAATGGTGCACCTGTGTCCGCTTGGAACCCTGTAGGTGTGCTTTGCAGAGCGCACAGGGACACGTGCCACATGGGAGGGGATGATAGCAGTGGGGAGGGCAGTGGAACGACGATTACAAAGGAAGCACCAGTTGCCTCAAAAGTGCGTCCTATTCTGCATTGCCTTCCCAACCCATTTTGCTGCACTCACTCAACTCTTGCAGCGCAAGATTCATGGCTACGAGCTGCGGCCTATTATGGTGCTGCGCAAGCGCAAGCTGTCGGCGGTCATCACCGCATGGTGCGCGTCGCAGCTCCACGCATGTTTGTGCCATTGCCCTTGTAACGTGCTCAATGGGTCTTCTAATACATAGTCTTAGGTCACATTCAACGCTTGATCACTGTTGCAAGGTGCCTGGGCCCTTTTGGAACAGAGGCAGCAGGCCGCGTAAGATTGGCATGGCAAACACGTCCTTTCTGAGTTGCCTACCCTTCTTTAGTATGACCACCACCCTGGCCGCAGGTACAACCTGAGTGATGAGCGGCGGCGGCGGCGAATGCGCTTTGAGCGCGCAGCCAAACACTTCCGCAACCAGCAGTTCATCAAGGCATGGAACTCCTGGTACGTGTGCCCGCGCATGTGTGCCTTATACAACCATGCCAGCTGCACTCCGTCTCACTTCAGTGGTCTACCGTTCTTCTACCTCTGCTTTGACCCTGCAATCCCAGTGGTTAGGTAGGTGCAAGTGCTGCCATGTGCACCAAACCTCATCGCGGCAAGATACTAGCACAACGAACCCCTGCCCATACCTGCCCACATGGCCGCCACGCACCCTGGCAGGCTGGAGTTCTATGAGGAGGCTGTGCGGCGGCGCAACCTGCTGAAGAAGGCGGCTGCGCGCATCAAGAACCTCAACGTGGCCACCGCGTGGTCCAAGTGGCGCGACATGATCGAGGAGAAGCGCGAGAAGGAGGCGCGCACCAACAAGTGCGTGCAGCTGTATGAGGGACAGGTCATCCAGCTGGTGCAGTTGCTGAGGGCGGCTGGTCTCCACCTGTGCCGTGCTTGTGCCCTGTGTTGCTGACACACAAGCTGTTTCCCTAGCATCAACCCGGCTGTTCTCTTCCCCCACCAACTCGCTGCAGGGCGCTGCGACACTGGCTCAACGCGACCTTGGCAAAGGCATGGTCCACATGGGCCGACTATGTGGAATGGCGGCGTGAGAAGAAGAAGATTGTCACGCGCTGGATGCAGCCACTCATGGTGCGCCCGCTCTGCACGCCTGCGGGCTCCGGTTACGGATCCCTGTCACATGCTGCAATGTGGATGTGGCAGTTGGTCTGCCGGCTGCATCGCGCCTGTTTCATTGCGTATCGTGAAACCAACACGCTTGAACAGTGCCTGCCGTGGTCATGAGTCTGCCATTCTGAGTCCTGTCAACAACGCACAAGTGTCTGGCGCCACCACACATGCATGCGCTCAGGCCAAGGCCTTTGCTGGCTGGTACGACAATGTTGCATGGCGCAAGCGCATGCGGCTTGTGTCAGAGCGGTCGTTGCGCCGCATGATGAACTCGCGCGTTGCAGCCGCATTCTACGCCTGGAAGGTGCGTGTATTAGGGGGCGTCTGGTTGTCACAGGCAGGTGTTGTGATGGCCTGATTCGTGTGAGTACAAGCAGCGCGGTTTTGTTCATCACACAAATGCCATGATGGTACTGCATACGCTCTCACACGTCACACCCCAACCACACCACAGGGTCGTGTGGACGACCGCAAGATGGGGGACCACCTGTCTACCAAAGAGGAGCTGGCGGTATGTGTGATCATTGTGTGATATGGCTGATGCCTGCTAGTAACTGGATTGTGATGGCTTATTGCTTCAGACAGAGTATATTTCAGCTCAAGGGCTCGGAAACGCACTCTGGGCATTGGTGCTCAGCAAGCGCACACACACACACAAACCACGGCAGCTGTACCCTGCAGGAGTCCAAACCATATGTACACACACAACCACTCCTCTCTCCCCTTGCACACACGCACACAATCATCGCGAGAGTGCCCTGCCGCCCCTCAGGTCAAGGTGCGCGAGCTGCAGGAGGAGAACGAGCGGCTGCGGCGCGACAACGAGCGCTTTGTGCGGCTGATCGACAGCGGCGAGTGGGGCCGCGGCCGCGTGGCGGAGCTGGTGGCGGCGGGCGAGGTGCTCAAGGGCGAGCGCGACGCGCTGCTCAAGCTCATCCAGGTGCGGGCCGGCAGCGGGCTGGTGGCGCTGGAGGTCGGGGTGTGGGGGTGTCGGTGGTGGGGGTGGCAGTGGGGTGGAGTGGCTCCAGACACAGGTTGGTCAGCATTTGTGCGGCTTGCATTGTGCTGCTGATCAGCTGGCGGCTCCGCGAATGGTCCTTGAGGCCTGGCATTTTTATTTCACCCACGTGTGGTTACTTCAATGTTTCGGCACCGGCGCCTTCGTGAGCCTGTGCACACCTTGCTGTGCTGCAACACTGTGTGCAGGGTATGCGGCGTGAGTACGAGGCAGTGCAGGCAGCTAAGTCGGCCCAGGAGGATGAGATGCGTGCCCTGAAGGACCGCATGATGCTGGGAGTGAGTACTTGCCAGCCACTGAACTGCTCAGAGTTCCATGCTTCGGCTGCAGGCAGCACAAATGGTTTGAGTCACAATTAGGTTGGCACAATACTCAACAGGACATCCTCAATGCGGATGATCGCTTCACCTCCCTTGTGCCAATGTCATACAGTGCCTTCATACAGTGTTGCCACAACAGGTTTCACACATTCCATGCGCCACAGGGTGCAGCGCGCAACCGCATGCTGGTCAAGGGCGGATCATCCTTCAACGCGCTGGTGCGCGCGATGAAGCAGGACCTGGTGGAGGGTGGCGCAGGTGCTGCAACAGCGGCACGTAACCCCAACGCGTTGTATGAGGTGCGGCAGCGTGTCAGTGCCATGTGTGATGCAGTGCTGTGGGTGTGCTGCTTGCCGGCTCTTCTTGCCAGCCAATTTGCGTTGCTTGTGGCATAGCCCAGCCCCTGTTGTTGACAGCCTAAAGTATGGCCTGACCCGCATGCATGCACCACCTGAACCCTGCCACAGACATGTTATGAACCACTGCTGCGCGCACCCGCAGATTGACAAGCTGTCCCTCGACCACGTCACTGTGTTCCCCGATGGCCAGCTCAACGTGGAAGCAGTGGCATCAGTTCCTGGCACCGCTGCGTTTGCGCGCCCTGTCAGCGCGGGCCGTGTCATGCGCGGCTCCTCCACCACCCTGGGTCCTAACATGGCACCCCCCTTGCAGCAGGTCCGTGTACCACAGGATCTCATGGGTGGGGGCGGTGCAGGCGGTATGGGCAGCGGGCCTGCGCGGCCGTTCAGCCCGGCACCCCGCACACCCGGCCGCGCGATGATGGCATCAGGTGGAGGAGGGGCGGGGATGCCACCCGGTGGCGTGCGGCCCCCAGGCTCCAACCCAGGCAACATGTCGCGCGACTACCAGCGGGTGCTGGACACGCTGCAGTCGCTCACACCGGCTGAGGTGGACCGGCTGGAGCAGGTGGTGCGCGCACAGGCCGCGCAGCAGGCGGCGGCAGGCGGCATGTCGGCTGGTGCAGGTCCCAGTGGCATAGGCAGTGGTCCTGCAGGCCTCACATCCACCGCGCCTGCCCGCCGCATGCCGTGAGTGTGAGCTCCAGGGGGGCTTGACGCAAGCGGGCCTTGGAGCTGTGTGCCGTCTTTCAGCCAGCAAGGCGGCGGTTTCCAGGAGCAAGGGAAGCGACTAATTGTGGGAGCAGCTCCCACCCGTTTTTGGCACAACTGTCCAGAGCACTGGCAAGTCGTTGACGTGACATCCCACTTTGCACGACTGGATCGTCATGATTGGTGCATCCACTGCGTAGGCGCCCGGTGTTGCACACTTGCAGCATTATGCCAGGTGCTGTATAGATATGTGTGTGAAGGGTGGGGGTGATTGTTGGCCTGATGGATGGAAGCTGGGGGTGCGTGGCGTGAGGGGGGTCAAGACTCTGAGCACTGGGGCAGCTCAACCGAGTTTGCCAATCACGGCATGCATACATGAACATGTGAGATGATGCCAGGTCTAGAAGACAACTTGCACGAGCATGTCATGTTGGGCTAGCCAGACAGCTGCTGGATCTGTATGGAGCTGTCTGCAACCAGGAACTGCTTCATTTGTCATGTCAAAGCTGTAGCCAGGCAGTTTCAAATCGGAGGTTCCAAGATCCACAAGCCACAGTGCAACACACAGCGGACTTGCTGAAGATTTGGCGGCTTCAGCATGCTATGCTATGCAACATGCGTTTGCGGGTGGATGTAGGACAGCAGGGCACATCCATGGAGCTCACACACTGATGTCACAGCAACTGTCACAGCCAGACCCGACCAACTCGTTCCTGAGACAGTAAACACGGCGATGCATCAACCATGCTTTGGGCGTGCAGCTACACGAGTTTGGTGTTGTTAACACTGCTGGCGGGCTGTCCCTGGGCCACTCCCACAAACCCTGGGCACCGCTTCCGAGCGCTGCTAAACCATGGAGATGTATCTCGATTAGCAACAAGTAAGTTTGTACTGTGAGCACCGCGGTTAGGGCGATCAGTTGAGCCTTCCACCCTCCAACGTGCAGGGGAGCTTCAAGCCAGCAGCGACGATGCCAGCAGTGACTGCCCAAGCTGGGTGGATGAGTATGTGCAGTTCCACAAAGCAAACAGGGGCAAGGCAGGCGCAAAGTACATGGTGTTCTACTGCCTGAAGAAGGCAGGCGGGAAATGCCCAGGCCTGGGCGATCGGTTTCGTGGCATAGAGTTCGCAGCCAAGGTCGCGATTGAGACCAAAAGGTGGGCAGTGCTTGTTGCATGGCCGCATGACATGCAAGCATGCACCATGACACATCTGAGTGCCAGGCTCTGTGGTGCACACTCCACGTGGTACGGTCATGTTTGTGCAGCATTTGTGCATGCGTCACAGTGCTGCCGCATTTGATTGCTCCATGCTCTCTGCAGGGTGCTCCTTGTGTTTTGGGACACACCAGCGCCCCTGGAGACCTTCGTTTCACCAGCTGAGATTGACTGGCGCATCACACCTGAGCTGGGAATTGACGTGGAACAGGTTAGGCAGGCACATACAGTCAGCGGCTATTCCAATGACCTTGTCGCAGCAACTGGCAAGTATAAGGATGTCTATTATGACGAGCCTGTGCTGGGCATGAGGTGAGCCAAGTCCTGGGTGGCTGCTGGTCAGTGCTGAGGATGTGATTGCATGGTCTGTAGCCTGTACCTCTTGCTTGCTGGAACTTTGCATGCTCTCGGCTTGTGATGCACGCTGCACCTGTACAAACATGGTCCGGGAACTCCCACACCTCGCAGCACCAACCACTTTGACGAAGGCAACGAGCTGCCCGGCCCTCAGTTCACCTTGGTCAGCAAGCCGTCCTCCTGCTTGTTCAACGCGTTGTTCAAGCCGTCAGATGCGCTGCTGGTGCGCACGCAGCAGGTCCGCGAACAGCTGCTGGGCAAGGGGGTTGGGGACCGCGGCTATGTGGCAGTACACCTGCGCATGGGGCACCTGGATGGGGAGATGTACGACGTCAACAGGTGCGAGGCACAGCTGCATGCAAACGCAGCTCTGTGCTGCACTTGAACCTGCATGAGGGCCTTAGTGATCTCGTTGCGGTTTGTAATCTATGTCTCTGTCATGGCAGGTTCACATTGCCCGCCTCCCTGCAAAGAACATGCTCCAACCCTGACACCTACGACCACCAACCCCTGCATGCCCCTCTCACATCACAAAACACATGTGCACCACATTCGCTTCATCCACTTGTTGTTGATGGTGATGGTGTGCGCACTGGTGTGCGCGTGTTGCTCCTAACAGGGGCTGGGACCGGTTCAAGGGGCTGCTGGGGGTACTGCGCTGCGCACAGTATTATGGCCAGGGTGCCAGCGGCAGCTTGGGTGCAGCCTCAGCCACAGCCTCGAGGAGTCACGCACACCACGTGAGGTCACTCTCTGCTGCTGCGCATGTGGCAGATCCAGGCGCAAACATGGCCACACGTGCACAGGATGCAGGCGCCTGGACAGCTGGGACTGTGGGTGGCAGTGTACAACCACCCATTGGCTCGCTGGCAGAGGCAGCTGAAGGGGCCGCAGAGCGAGAGGATGATGTGTGGGCAGGCAGGGTGCTGGAAAGTGTGGAGGAGCAGGCACACCGCCAGGGTCAGCAGCAGCAGCAGGAGCTGGATCCAGAGCAGCCACAGCCCCTGCGCAGCCTGCTGGGCCGGAGCAGCAAGCCTTCAACAAGCACTGCAGGCAACGCCACTGATGCGGGCTCTGGCACGGGCATGGTGCCTGCCGCGAGCTCTGCAGGGCAGGGGTACAGCAACAAGAACTGGGGCTTTGACCCACCAGTGCTGCTGCTCACGGACGACGTGGTGCTGCGTGGGCTTGTGGCAGATGGCGCATTCAAGGGGTTTGTGGGACCTGCGTATGTGGCGCACCACCTGCAGCGCTCCAGCACCACAGCCAGTGTGGATGAGCACCTGATGACGTTTGTGGATTTGCTGCTGCTGGCGCGTGCACGCTGCATGATCCACTCGGCGTCCGGCTTCTCTAAGGCAGCCACGGTGGGTGCAGCACAGGCGGTCCGCTGGTGCTGGTTGCTCCTGCATGGCACCCCTGACAATACATGTGCCAGCAGAGACTGATGCGTGTTGGGAGTTCAGATGACGGCACCTAGTGCTGGTGTGTGACAACTGAAGCCACAACTGACTTGATGTCAAACAGCCACTGCCCCTGTGTGTCCAGATGCTGTCCTGATGACTGACCCTCATGTCCTGAATATCATGCATGAGCACACACAGGTGTGGGGGTGGCCTGATTGCCAGAACGACGTCAAGGTATGCCTCAACCACTACTACAATCGGGTGACAGGGGAGGCAGCAAAGGAAGAGCGAACCAAGGATCTCGCAGATAAGCAAGCTCGGCATGTGTTGTAGGCTCTGTAGGTTCTGTAGCACATGACAGCTTGGTCAATGTAAAGCAAGTAAGTACCTCAAAGACAGAAACCTTGCCATATATGTGGGGGCAATGTTCGGCAAACTCAGTTATTTACCATGATGAGTCACCCCACCTCCTTTGCAGTTGCAGCAAGGGTGCGTTGGGTGAAAGTGCATGCCGTATGCATGCTGCACACGTGCTGACATTATGATAACAGCGTATATGTGCGGATCAGGTTGGACCGCATTCGAGAAACGTTGTGTATTGTTTGTGGCATTTACATGCGTGACACAGCCGAGTTTTACGATAAACTGTGTGGCCAAGATGAGACCAGGGAGGGCAGCATGTGTGTAATGTTCGGGGCCGCCACACACAGCGGGTGTACCCACACCTTGTCCATCCAAGCTTTGGTGTCTCTGAGAAGGAGGGTACACTTTTGACCACCGCACTCATTATTCCCTGCACTGGAACCCCAACCTTGTTTGTACACTATCAGATCATTGCAGCAGTGGGCCTGCCCCACCGTGAATCAGCTTCCGGTGCACAGTGCTGCCTCGCATGAAAGCAGCTTGTGGGAGCTGAGTTGCTGCATGCCTGAGCATTGGGCGCCCATTTTGAGGATGATATGGGGGGAAAGCATTACGCATGATGAGCATGTTGAGCATGAAGCATCCAGCACATGAATGGGCATGTGCCGTGCAGACCAAATGTGCAGTCAACGCATAGAATGGTGCCCTAGCTTGATGGGTTCTTTGTGCAGGGATACTGCACAAGGCACAAGTCAGGTAACGATGTCCAGCAACACATCAGCTCCGTCAACCAAGCTGAAATCCGAGGTTGAGGCAGTTCGTGTGACCTGCCCACCAATGGTAGTCACGTGTGTGGACCTTGTGCCACAGCACACGCCCCCCTCCACCCCTGTTGTGATCAAGCACACGCACACTGCCCGCCAATTACCTCCCACTCCTCAAGTTCCTCACACAGTCCCGAATACTGACTGAGCTTACACGCGAGAAGTGACACTTGCATCCTCAGCTGAGCACCACCTGCAATTTTGAGTATCAGGGCCAAACATCAAGCAGGGTATTTTAACCTGTAGAGCTTGGAAGGTCGACCTACGTGAACAGTGCTGGGTCCATGTCTTAAGAACCATTTGCTTGTTTGGTCGCTGCGGGTGGGTGTAAGGGCATCATCACGCACGCTGTGTCTAGAGCTGCATATCGGGTGTATGTCGCGCCATATGTACTGCTTGATGTGCTGGCGAGCGCTGGACTGCACTGGACACAGCGTATTAGTGCTTGTTGAGTTACAGCCTTGCTGGTGTGCACACAGCAATAGCCAGCAGTGTAAATTGGGGTCAAGCGTCAGGTAAATGATGACACGCATAATCAAACGTCAATACGTCGTGCAACCAACCAACAACAGCATTTGAAAAGCAGGGAAACACAAGGTAAGGAGGCCGTGCTACGACCAAATGAGTTCAGGCCACATGGAAGGGGAAGAAGACAACAAAATGGTGTGGGAAATACCCTCAGAGATGCATGATCCCCATCGCCAGCCATGGCCACACAAATACACAAATCAGCGTGCGGAAACAACCCAGCCAAATCGCGCACGTACATGCGCAACCAACACAACTGCCACAATGCAGGCACATACCACCCAGTGGATGTGACCTGTATAGATGCACTTGGGCAAGGGTCATCAAGGTTGCCAAGTGGTCATGTCAAATGCAATGCCATCTGGCATACCGTTACATGATGTTGCCACGTCCCATGTGCTGTGATTCTGCGTTTGTGGTCCGTCACAGCGGCACAGCAACCACTATGCCGGCAATCAGCACATCAGTGCCATCATGCACCACGCAGACGTCGCAGAGGGTCACAGCTCATAGCCCTTACGCCTTGGTGGCAGCAGCTTTGGACCTGATTGCTGCCTGGGCCGCGGCCAGGCGTGCAATGGGCACACGCAGGGGCGAGCAGGAGACGTAGTCCAGGCCCACCTGTGGGTGCCACACATCACGACACAGTGCACAGCTGGTTTGGTAACTGCATGGCTGGGCCAGCTTGTTCAAAACTGGACCTTGCAATGCTGGCAGCTCATCGCAAACCTCTGAAGCTATGCTGATTAGTCCGTACACCCGCAGTCCTGTTGTCTTATCCAGCCATCACGTGCCCTGCAGCTGCCCCCCTTGCTGCACAACCCGCAGTCATCCCTCCCTCTGCTGTGATCCAGGCGCAACACACACACGGTGTCACTCATCACATCAGCTGCACACCTTGTCGAAGAACTCGATGGATGCGGGGTCACCTCCATGCTCGCCGCAGATGCCCAGCTCTAGGTTGGGGCGCGTGGCACGGCCGCGCTCAGCCGCAATCTTCACCATCTCACCCACGCCGGTCTGCGCGTCAAGGCAATCAACATGGAAGCAGAGCACTTGTGGGCCAAGGCCGTCAGCACACAGCCACCACGCACCCCACACAGCATGTGGAGCAGCAATTATGGGGCATACGGGTGAGTGACAGCATCGTGCCAGAGCTGCGTTCACTGCACAGTCTGTGCCCGCAGCTCACAAGCAACATACAGCAGCAATTCCATGCTGCAGTCCATGCAGCTGTCAAGGAAAGTGCAGCACATCCCAGCACCACACCTGGTCCAGGGTCTCGAAGGGGTCTGTGGGCAGCAGGCCATGCTTGGTGTAGAAGGTCAGGAACTTGGCCTGCGCGTCATCGCGGCTGATGCCAAACGTCATCTGGGTGAGGTCGTTGGTGCCAAAGGAGAAGAACTGCGCGGTCGTGGCCAGCTGGCCCGCCATGAGTGCGCCACGGGGCACCTCAATCATCGTGCCGATCTTGTATGGCACCACCACGCCCGACTTGGCGGCCACCTTCTGCGCGACGTCCTTCAGCAGTGCAGCCTGCGACTCCAGCTCGTCCACAATGCCCACCAGGGGGATCATGATGTGGGGGTGCACCTTGCCGCCCGCCTTCATCACGTTGGTGGCCGCCTCAAAGATTGCGTACGCCTGCAGTGGGCAGCGAATAGCCACAGGCAGTGTGGAGCATGACGTGTGGTAAGGCAATCAGTGGGGTACTGGGGGTACAGTCACACCACCAGTCTTGACAACATCCTGATGTTCATTCTATGGTGGGCCACGCGCGCAGGTAGTTTGGACTGCCCAGTGCCCACCTTCCCACCCCATTCCAAGCAGGTGCTGCTCTCCGCAGGCACAACCAAGGCCAGGTGCTGTTGTATGCACCCTGGCCCAACCCACCCCACCCCCACCCCGAGACCACACACACCTGCATCTCCGAGATCTCTGGGTGCACGATGCCCAGGCGGCAGCCGCGCAGCCCCATCATCGGGTTGGCCTCATGCAGCGCGTCCAGCCGCGAGCGCACAATGCGCTCTGAGCTGTGCAGCTCCTTGGCCAGCTGCTTGCACAGCGACTGCAGTGCGGGGCCCTCGTGGGGCAGGAACTCGTGCAGGGGGGGGTCCAGCAGGCGGATGGTGACGGGCAGGCCGTCCATGGCCTTGAAGATGCCCTCAAAGTCCTCGCGCTGGTAGTTCTGTGGCAACAGAGTAAGGAGCGGGACGCAGTTTGTGGGGCCGAGTGCGGGGAGGTGAGTGATGGGAGGTGAGGCCTGTGTGATTGCTGCCCCAGATTGGGACAGGGAGGTGTTTCAGCAAGCATGAGGCAGCTGCTCACAGGCAGCACACACACATACCATGATCCCTGCGCCCTGCCCACCCCCGAGGCCTCCGCACCCACTGATTCACTCACCCACCCACTCCAGGCGCCACACACACACACACTCACACAGCCCCTGCCAGGTCACCGCACCTGCAGCTCAGCCAGCGCGTCCTTCTCAGCCGGTGAAGCCAGCTCAGCAGCAGCGATCATGCGCCGCACGGCAGCGATGCGCTGCTGGGAGGAGAAGAACATGTGCTCGGTGCGGCACAGACCAATGCCCTGGGCGCCGTTGTTGCGCGCAACCTGTGTGGTGGTTGATGGGTGGGTGGGCTGG
>QAXD01000013.1:1411902-1559985 GCA_004335575.1 Haematococcus sp. NG2 | reverse complement strand
GTGGGCTACGGTGGGCTACAGAGGTGTGGTCTCACTACAGCCCGTGGCTGGGCACCAGCTCGGACACGAGCACCAGCAGGGATCCTTATCCTCCCACCCCCAGCGACCCAACAAGGTGCCCAATGTGGATCCATGTGTCCATCCAGTCAGACAGGACACACTGGACAGGCACACGCACCAGCGCGTCCTCGGGCGTGTCTGCGTTGGTGAGCACACGCAGGCGGCGCACCGCGTCCACCCACGTCATCAGCGTGGCCAGGTTGCCGGAGATCTCAGGGTCCTTCAGCTTCTGCTGCCCGTTGATCACCTGCGCACACAGTGCGTGCAAACAGGATACGTAGTGGATGGGCCAGGAAGACGCGCTGAGTATGGGATAACCATACTCCCCATACTGTGGAAAGGGATAAGGTGCTTCACAACACGCATACCACATAACAAGACAGGGTATGGGGAGGAACCCTACACGCTGCGATGGGCTCCATGTGGTGCCAAGCAAACCCTTAGCAGAGGCCAGAAGGCACTGAAAAGCAGGGACAGGGCAGCAGCTGCACACACCTCGCCTGTGGTGCCGTTCAGGGACACCCACTCGCCCTCCTTCAGGGTCACGGTCTTGCCGTCCACTGTGGCAGTGACCGTCTTCTTCTTGGTGTCGATCACCAACGACTCGCACCCGCACACGCATGGTTTGCCCCACCCACGCGCCACCACGGCTGCGTGGCTGGTCATACCTCCGCGCTGGGTGAGGATGCCCTCAGCCGCGTGCATGCCACCCACATCCTCTGGGGACGTCTCCACACGACACAACACGATCCTCTCACCTGCGCACGTGGGCAGGCCGGCGGTTGATGTTGTTGCAAGTGCATGGAGGGTCCTGCAGCAGGGAACAGCTCGTGCAGCTGCGCCTGTGGTCTGGTCCAGACATACACTGATCCCCAGACCAAGCATCGTCACGAGCTGCAACCATGGTGTTTATCACAGTTGTGGTGCTCCTGATCCATGTACCCTGACCCGCTGTGACCGCCAACGTGTGCTGCGGCCGCACCACAACGCACCCACCAGGCACAACCCCCACCCCACCCCACCCACCCTTGTGGTGCCACGCCTCCGCGTCATCCGCCGTGAACACAAGGCGGCCCACGGCAGCACCGGGGGATGCGGCCAGGCCCTTGGTCAGCACCTGTCCCGCCTTGCGGTACGCGGCCTCATCCTCAAACATGGGGTGCAGCAGCTGGTCCAGGTGGCGCGGCTCCACCATCAGCACCGCCTCGTCAGATGTCACCTGGTGCGCACGGCAGCGAGGGCAGCAGGGGCATGGTGGGTCAGAACGTGCAGGGGCAAGACAATGAGGTGAGGGGAGACCGTGGACACGTCAGAGACAGCCAGCTCAGTTGGAGACTGGAGCAGGGCATACCGATCGTCATCACTGTTCAGCTCACCAGCCCCTCAGAGAACATGTCAGTTGCAATCTTGAGCGCGGCGGGTCCAGTACGCTTGCCGTTGCGTGTCTGCAACATGAACAGCCGGCCGTCCTGCACCGTGAACTCAATGTCCTGCAGCACGACAGCAGTGCCAGGGCCGGGGATCAGTGGGTCGAATCAAGTGCTGCATGCGTATGCAAGGTCATGATGCACTGCACCTGCCGCAGGCAACCTGTGGCGCCCGCGCTCGACCGCCACTCATTGCCCTCCATCAATCAAGAAGCTGTGGCTACGAAACCTGGCAGCAGACTGCTCACAACCAACACGGCCTGAACCACGGCATGTCCATCACCATGCCAGCCAAGTGTGCCCCACCTGCATGTCCTTCATGTGCTTCTCCAGGTTGGTGGTGATGGTGACCAGCTCCGAGTACACAGCAGGCAGCTTGTCGGCCATCAGCTTGATGGGCACAGGCGTGCGGATGCCCGCCACCACATCCTCGCCCTACGGCAGTGAGCAGGGCAGTATGAACATGTCACGATGGCAGTCGATGGAGGTTACAAACAGGGGCAGAGACAGACGGACGGTGTGCGTTGTGCATGCTGGCTCATGCATGCTTGCCACATTCGATGCCTGCAGCTCAACTGGGTGCACCATCCGTGGCGCACCGCAGACCCTACGTCAGGAGGGCTGTGCTTGCACACTCGAAACAGCGCTGGGAGCGCAACATGCGGGGAGAGGCCCCATGCAAACAAGCCATGCAAGCAGCCAGGAAGTATCACCTGTGCATTCATCAGGAACTCGCCGAACAGCTCCTTGGTACCGTCGGCAGGGTTGCGCGTAAAGCACACGCCAGTGCCCGACTTGTCATTCACGTTGCCGTACACTGCGCATGCACCAATGCCAGGACCATGCCCATGTCTCAGCAGGAATCATGCTTCACGCAGTGCCTCATGCCTACTGGCTACACCAGCTTGTTGTTCTGTTGCATTTGAGGCCCACACCACGCACCCATGGTCTGGATGTTGACGGCCGTGCCCTTGAGGCCCGTGATCTTGTTGATTTCACGGTACTTGACTGCGCGGGGGATGTTCCAGGAGCGGAACACTGCGTCAATGCCCATGGACAGCTGCTGCCAGGGGTCGGACGGCAGCGTCTTGTTGGCCTTGGTGTACACGCCCTGCGGTGGCGGGAGCAACACGGACGGCGGCCAGCGGTAGCTTGCACTCTTGTGCGGCAGTAGCAGCCGGGTATGGCAGCGGCGACAGCGTAGCTGCTTCTATCGTGTCCACCATCAGAGCAGCGGCAGAGGGATCTGTTCTGCGCAACTTGGGGACCATGCCAACGACAGTCACGCTCAGCAGCCTGCAGCGCACCTTGTACTGCTGCACCAGCAGCTTCAGGTCCTCAGCCGTCAGCTGCACGTCGTACTGCACGCCCCGTACCGCCTTCAGGCCCGTCAGGTGGTGCTCAAAGTCCTCGTGGGGGATACCCAGCACGACGTCACCAAACATCTGCAGCAGCCGCCTGCGTGCACGTGCAGGTGTGAAAGCAGTTGTACAACCACAGCCATCAGCTGCATGCTTGCAGGCCGTTGTGGCAGCCTCACTGTGTCTGAGGCATGACAAGCAGTAGCAGCATGCCAGCAGCAGAGCTCCGATGAATAAAGCACGGATCACTGACCTAACACAGCCACCCGCACCACCAAACGAATCTGCAGCACCAGCTCATTGTGGTGTGCATCGCTTCTTACCTGTAGCAGTCGTACGCAAAGCGCTCGCCGTGTACTTTGGCCAGGCCCAGCACCGACTCATCGTTCAGGCCCAGGTTCAGGACCGTGTCCATCATGCCGGGCATGGAGATCTGTGTGCCAAACAGGCGGTGCATGCAAAAGCATGAGAGCAAGCGCATGATCAAGAGCATGCAGCGTCACCACATCGAGGGCAAATCAGCCATGGCCAAGCAGTGTGCCTGGGTGTTTCAGTGCGTTGATGCTGTACATGCGCTATAATGGTCACCACCAGTGGTCACCACCCCACATGGAGAGGCCATGCAAGCCGTAGTCAGCAGTGTTGTATGCGTTACCACAATCACATCACGGGCAGAGTGTGGTTTGGGCAGCAAGGTACGATGGGCATGAGCATGCACCGACAGCTGGATGCACAGCACAGGGACGCACCGCGGCGCCCGAGCGCACAGAGAACAGCAGGGGGGTGGTAGCGTCGCCAAACGTTTTGCCCATGTCTTCCTCAATCAGGGTCACGGCCTCACGGACCTCATCCATCAGGCCAGGGGGCAGGGTGCCGCCTGCAGCAGGGCAGGGGCGCACAGCCACAATCGCAGTGTGCAGGGTAGGAGTGATGTGCGTGGCTGTTCAGCACAGGTGGTGCACACAAGCACATATGGACAGGCAGCCACATGCACTCAGGCATGAGGATGCATGCAGCAAAGTATGTGCAGGGCTGCAAGCATGTAATGCCGGGGCCGGGGACAGCCACTCACCACACTTGTAGAAGTCCTGACAGACCTCAGTTGTGATGGTGAGGCCTGGGGGCACGTTCAGGCCACCACGGGCCATCTCACAAAGATTGGCACCTTTGCCACCCTGCAGGGCCGGTACAAGGTGGTCACGGCAGGGGGTAGGCAGGGCAGACAATGTCAAGACGATGGCTTGTATGTGAAGGATAACGAACAGCAGCAGCACAACACTGTGCCCTGCATGGCACATGCAAGTTGGTCAGCAGCGCCACGAAATGACGCGGACAGCCACGGGCAATGCGGTGGACAGCTCCACACACCGCAGGGGGGCAGCGCATCCCGGGCGCTGACGTGGTGATGTACAGTTGTGTTTTACGACAGGATGTCGCAGGGTGCAGCGTGGGCAGGCACCACGCAGCGCATACAATAATGCATATTTTATCATCAGTGCACGCCCAACAGGGTCGCTACCTTGGGTATGCCCATGCCCCCTACACAGCGTGTTCCTGGCTACCGCAGGCCCCCTCGATACATGCACAGTCGTTCAATTGTGCTTGCTACTCTTGCCATGATGGGTTTACGATACAAAAAGCGGCCCCGACACGTCATTCCAGTTTCAACCCAACCGCACCAGCAGCGCCTTCATCTTCCTGTTGCCATCAGACTGCAGGCATCGGCATAGTGCATCTTGTCAGCAGGGCTTGTGGTCAAGCTAGCTTGCATGAGCACGGTCGCACCTTGCCGGCAATGAAGGTGTAGATGCGGCGTCCCATCTTGGCGTGCTCACCAGTGTGTAAAGCGCTGAAGATCAACAGTTGCAGAGTTGGTCTCAGATCGGATTGAAAATGAAAAACACAATCACATCTGCATGTGTTTGCTATAGGTTATGGTCATTCCGGCAGTCCCGGCCACTTCCGGGGTCATTGAAGATTGGGTCACGAGTTGCGTGACGGCCTCTACCGTTGCCGATAGTGGTTCGCGATTAAAGCTAATTGTGGTCGCCCGTCCTGTCAGTACTCGTGCTCAGTCCACGTGGAAAGGTAAAAGAGGATTGCGAAAAGGGTTGCGTTTCAATTGAAACCCATGCAGGCAAGGTAGAGCGTACAGGGTGGATGAACGTGCCAGCGCAGAGCAGTCGCCCTGTGCGCTCTATCTATCTTGCCTTCATGGCTGGGTTTCGACAGCTCCAGCGGCAGGTTCTGAGACGCAGATGCACACTAGTGCGACACCCGCACCAACCAAGAAGTCTCTGCGCTGGCGCGGCAGGGCGATGCTGATGTGTGGTGCTCAAAGCCTCTAACTGCTGTTCTTGTTGGCGTGTAGGCTCTTGACCCATCCGAGACACCATCGCCATTATGTCGTCGGTCCCCGCTGCTCGTGCTGCTGCCGGTATCGCCGCCGCCGGTGCGTGACTTCAGCTGCGGTAGCTGCAAGGAGCTCTTGGGGCTTAGGTTCAACTGCATGCCATGTCAGCATGAGAACCTCAAGCCCAGCGCCGCCTGACTGATGTGCACTACTGCCGACTGCACATCTTACCATTTGCATGTGTGCCACCCCCAGTAGCAGACATTTGCATCCGCACCGTTTGGCTGCTGCGCTGCGGCCATATCACCTGTTCGCGGGCCCAGGCAGTACACGTGTCAGTCATGCTTGCACACCATGGGTCTAGCAACTGCATAATGTCTTGTGTGCAGGTGGTATTGGTGCTTTGTTCTCATCTTGGCTGGCCCCCTCCACACCGGCCAACATTACCCATGGTCAGTCGCAGCTGGTCCCGCAAGTTTGCGTGCACATGCTGCAGCATACTCGCATTGGCACACGAACGGACCAGTACGTTGAGGGCATGGAAATCAGTTGCCAAATAGCTTCTGGTATGATACCAGAGCCGTGCTGCTGCAATGTGCCTGACAATCCGCGGCAGCAGCTCAGACCCCACCTGATGCAGCACAACACCGTGCAGCGCCCTGACGTACCCACTTGCCCTGCCGTGTACCCAACCGGCACACCCTCCACGGCACACGCAGGCAACCACCACCATCACTATCATGACGTGAGCGCCATCCCGCGCGCTGCCCTTGACCGCCCGGGTGATGCGCCCTCCTCCGCCAGCTCTGGTGTGGCGGGCCTGATGGAGTCGTGGACCGGCCCCTCTGACCCCGCCAACACCAGCCACTCCTTCAAGCACAACACGTGAGCGGCCTGGCTGCTGCTGTGCTGCGCATGGACATGACGTTTGGGCGAGGGCAGGTGGCCATGCATGAATGCATGGACAGGTGCAGCCAGTGGGTGTGGCTGCTTGGTGCTCGTCAGACACAGGGGCGTGTGCACCATGTGCCGCGATCATATGGAACTGACAGAGTTGCCCGACTGCTGCGTGCCTGGCTGAGTGATGTTTGTTACGGTTGTTGTATGTCTGCAGCCTGCCCAAGGTACCTGGCTATGTGGAACCCAATGCTGAGAACAGGTGAGAGTTCGGCATCGCGGGTAACATTGTACAGTGGCATGTCTCGGTCCCCGGCTGACCGCATGCAACAGAGTGCTCGCAGCCGAGTACAGCCCTCCATGGCAGCAGGATGCATGTTGCAGTGATGCACCGTTTAGCTTGGACATGCCTTGCTTATCCGAGACACCACCCTCAACCTGCCTGCGACCCTCCGTGACCTGACCATGCACTGTGCGGCGCAGCGTGTTCGGCCTCGTGAGCAACTGGGTTGCTGGCGAGTCCAACAACAAGAGGCACTAAATGCGTGCAGCATCGGGAGCAGTCCATATGGTCTGAGCAGGGGCTCGGTCATGTGCACGTCTGCACCTGCTGCTGAACAAAACACGGGGCGTGTGCGTCTGCCCCAGGCCAACTTCTCATGGCAGCTGCCTGGGCTGCGCATGCATGCATGATTTGTTTGTTGATTTGGTGTGCGGTGGTGGATTGGTATGCTTTGCACGATGCATCGGTGATATCCAACAGAAATGCCGGAATGCGCATGCCATGCTTGTAGCTGGGTAGGCCTTGGCCTTGCTGGTCCATGATCCTCCTGTGATTGACTATTACAGTTGTGAAGGTGGTTTTACTATTTTTCAGCACCTCACAATCGATCCATATGCTATTCTCCAGCCGGACTTTGCCGGAACAATTAGTTAGTTGAGTTGAGTTCCTTGTTTTCACTTGCTTTTCAATGCAGCCCTGAGAAATGAGCACATCCTTTCTGTTATGGTGGACAGTGCACGCCGCTGTCCAAGTGCTGCTGCATGGCGCCGGCAGCATTGCTGCCCCGTTGCAATCGCAGTATGCGCACCAGCTGGAAAGTGGATGCCTTGTCATTTGCTTGACTGGGACCGCAGCACAAGTATGCGGCATGATACATCAACAAGCTGGCTGCTGGCTGCAATGGCTGAGATTATACTGTGGCAGCTGTGCATGGAAGCCATGGTTTGTTAAATTGTGTCGTGCTCCAAACGACCATCCAGCAGCCAACTTAAAAACCAACCCTGCTATTGACATGCTTTGTTGTTGCCTGTTGTTGCTTGGTATGTGGGGCTGATGCGGCTGCTGGTTAGTTGGCTTCTTTTCTCATGTCCCTCTCTGGCGTGTTGCCTTCTCCTTACATTCCTACAACCAGCAAACTTCGAAACTTGGCATCGTCCCCAGTCTCTTCCCTCCCAGCCTAAGTGTGTGTGGCCACCAGCTGAAACCGTCAAGGTGTTAAGTGTGACCGTATTCAATAAACAGCTAGGAGAAACAGAGACATGCTGCACACCTAATCCTTTCAAATGTCTGGCTCCGTTGTGAATAAACACCCGTTTAAAAGCTGAGCAGCATTATCTATGGAGGGTGAGCAAGGAGCACGCATGGAGGTGCGTCGATGTCAGCATTTGATGGGGGCGGTGTGAAGGTGCCAGCTCAGCTCAGCAGACAAGCAGCGCCAGCACCCAGGCTGCCCTGTGACGCTATACATACCACAGAGCACGTGCACAGAAACCCTCTCATCTCCAGTTACCCCTCGTGAGCGTGTTGGGTGCTTGTGTGCACATGTCCTGCGCAGGGCCGGGGCCAGCTGGGACACCCAACCCCCGGCCTGTCTGATGTCCCCCCTGGTGCTGGTGCTGCAGAGCCTGGTGCGGGTGCGCGCATGGCGGGTGGTGTTGGAGGCAGTGCGCAGGGCCCACCAGTTGAAGGGGGTCTCATGCAGGCCCTGCGCAAGTCTGTGTCTGGGGCAACAATGCGGCCTGTGGGTGCTGCGAATGGGGGGCCAGCTGCTGGCGGCTCCATTCCAGCTGCATCGAGCAGCAGCATGTCATCATGTGTGCCTATGGGTGGCAGTGCTGGTGTGGCAGGGGTGGGTGAGGCAGCTGCAGTTGCTCCAGCCCCTGGCCTCACAGGCGAGGGCAGGGGGGAGGGGGAGGTTGATGAGACAGGAGGGGCGGAGGTAGGCGCAGGAAAGGTGGCAGGTGGCCCTGCCACATGCGGGACAGCTGCGGCCACAACAGTGGGCACAGCTAGTCCAACCCCTGCCACCAGCGCTGCCGGGGCTGAACCCAGCAGCACTGCTGCAGCTGCTGCACCCATGCCTGACAAGCCTTCACTCGTTGGCAGTGGCAACGTGCGTGTGGTGGGCGCGCACCACCCTGCAGGGCCTGCCGCGGGGGACACACACGCAGCTCGGGTCAGAGGGGCTGCTGACGTGCCGGGTGAGCACACAACACACAGGCGACACCTCGCTCGGCAGTAGCTAAAAACAAACCTACTAGGGTTGTTGAGCATGCGTCTGCCTCATCCACCCCCCACCTATACTGAATACATGCTGCTGTGCTAGTGAGCTTGAATGACGGCATGCACATGGTTCATGCTGCCCTTGTGAGTTGGGCCATTGCAGCTGTCATGGGTGTTGCTGATATCGCCCTTGCTGTATGCAATCAACTTGAACGCTCCGGGATGCAGAGCCGCTGATGGCTGTAGGTGGTCCCAAGGCGCTGCATTCGGGGGTTCATGAGACAGCAAGCAACACATTGGCTGGGCTGCTGGAGTCATGGACCGGCCCTGCACCACCTGCCAACACGCCGCACATGCGCAAGGAGCACAGGTGGGCACTCGCCTGCCCCTGCGCGTATGAGGACTGGCTGCTGTAGCTGTGTGGGTGCGTGTGTGGGTGCTGTGTGGAAGGATGCCAGGTTCAGGGGGCACAGGATGCATGCTGTGCAAGCATGCCAAGCAACGCTTCATGATGCTGTGGAGCATGCATTTTCGGCCACACACGCTTGTTCTCAGCTGCTAAGACATCACAAGCACCTGGTGTGCTCAAAGTCTGGCAACAGAGTTGTGCACCGTGTCTTGCTCTCAGTGCATCTCGACTAATTATGTCCCTGGTAACACTGTTGAGAACGAATTGTCCGTCATTCAAACGATGCAGCTACACCTGTGCCCTGTGTGCAGCCACCTGCCCAAGGTGCCGGGCCACGTGGAGGCTACTGCTGAGAACAGCGTGTTTGGGCTACTGCGCAAGTGGGTGGAGGCTCCAGGCGCCAGAGGCTACGTCCATGCTCATGCTTTGAATTACCAGAGTGTCCAGTGGAGTTCCCGTCACTGCTGCATGCTGCACGCGCGAACCTCCCGGCCTCGTTCATTAATGCTGCCGTGCTGCCAGCTGGGAAGTGATGGCATACCTCTCTCTAACGTCAAACCTAGTATCCATGATCGTCTTGTGCATGGAGCCATCACTGCCTCGTTCCTGCTAAATTTGACCGTATGATGTTGCTCATGTGCTGCTGCGTGCAGCTGGGTGGTGGGCGAGCCTGAGGAGCGCGCACGCGCATTTGCTGTGCCACATGCCGTGCGCCACGAGCGCGACACTGGCGGTGTTGGTAGCACCAGCAGCAGCAGTGGTCAACGCTCGTGAGGCTGGTGCTGGTGCCCAGACGCTAAGAGGTTCAGGGCAGTGGAGCTGATGGCAGTGTGGACATGCTGCTGGCTCAGCGCGCTCACCAGCTGCTGCCAGTGCTGGACTATGCTGCACATGGCCTCCAGGACTGTCCCAGCGCAGGGCTGCTAGCACAACATGAACATGAACTGCTAGCACAACAGAGCTCATGGCACTCCTTCTTTGTTCTTACACTTGTGGACCTTTTTGGAACTTTCATATGCTGCATCCCATATCTGTGCGCGTCCACGCTGACCAAGAGGATGGCTGCACCGATGCTTTGTTAGATTGTTACACCAGTCATTCAATGAGTCATGCCTTTTCTATGCCCCGGTTTTCGAACACATGGTGTTTGCATGGATTCAGAAGTGTGTATGCATGAGGCAGGCAAAACCAGAATAGGTATCTTTATGGTTGTCGTTGGTTTGAGTTGTAACGAGTACTAGCACGCATACACCACACCAGCACCGACCTCGGTTTTAGTTACATAATGGAAATATCACAGCTACACCACTATTCCTATGCACTGACATGTGGCACGCACATCATGTATGTGCCCCACAGTGTCAAAGGAACACCCCGTGGAACACCTGTTGATTGCATTGCGCAGTACCTGTTGCTACAACCTTGGTAGCGGATGAAAACATAACTCCGAATTCAATTTCAAGCCCGCCATGGCGTCAGCGCAAGCATGTGATCACCCCACACTTCTACTTGAACGAGCGGTGTCGTTGTGCCCCACCCGGAGCAGCTGGTGGCACGGGCCCACCCAGGCCTGACCTTGTCCCCCCCACAGACCCCACACCATCCACAGGGAACTGCTTCAGCTCCAACGGTTTGATGGGGATGGGTGCCATCCCCTGCCTGCTCCCTGCATTCTCCGACCCAGCCCGGCGCAGCATCACACGCGTATCACTCATGGTCCCTGCGTACCCGTCCCCGCAACCCTGCGCCGCCCCCGCAGACCCCAGCGGGCTGCTGCTCAGGCTGGACCGCCGGCCAACACCTGGCTGGGAAGGTGAGCCACCCGGGGACTGGCTGTCTGCTCGTGCACCTGGGCTCTGCGGCAGCCCTGGGGCCCCCGGCCCTCGGAATACCATGTCTGTCGCGGCCCTGTGTGGGTCAGGTGCTGGTGCGGGCCGGGGCGGTGGCCACAGCCCTGCCGCTGCATCGGAGTGGCCATGTGCCGCGTCAGAGGACCCCGGGGTGCAGTGCAGGCCACTGTGGGTGCTGTCCCGGTCCGTGTCCCACGCTCCTATCCCACCACCCTCCACAATCATGGCTGCGGGCTTGGCGCTGGCTGAAGGCTTGGACACGGAGTACTGGGATGGTTGCGGCCGCAAGGGCACTGCCCCAGATGCTCCTGAGCCACTCACAAGCGCCTGCGGGCCTGACAGCCGGCCCTTGCGTGCTGCAGCACTTGCACTTGCTTGCTGTGCCGAAAGGGGCGTGACTGCCACACCTGCAATAGCCACGCCCAGACCCGGTTGCGGCAGCCCCAGCATATGGCTCGCACTAACAGCCGCACCAGCTGGAGCTGTGGCTGCTTGCCCTGCGGCTGTGGCACTGGCAAGTGCGCCTGAGCTGCTCGCGTGCCTCAGCCGGGCTGGGCTGGGGCCTACAGTCAGCTCAGCTGGTGCCACAGGGATGAGACCCGGGGGCTGCTGCTGCTGGGGGCTGGTGTAAGGGGGCGGCGCTACACTACCTGATTGCTGCTTGTGCAGGGCGGTGCGCCGTGCCATAAGCGTCTCCAGATCTTGCTGCAGCTTGGCCTGCAGGCAGTGCGGTTTACAGCACCGACAGCAGTGCATCAGCGGCCACTTAGCAGCGTGCACAGGTTCAGTGGAACTATGTTGCTTGGCACATGTGGGCCGATGCATGTGGTGTAGGGGGTTGTTCCTGGCCGCCATGCACATGCACCTGGCCATGAAGTGGAGCACCACAATCACGCACACCTTGACGGCTGACCGCGCCGCAGCCGTGACTGACTCCAGCGCTGCTGCCTGCTGTGCTGCAGCCGCTGCAACGGCCTGCGCGGACGCGGCCTGGGAAGCCGCTGCTGCTGCTGCAGACGTGTTGCGTGCAGTGCTGCTGCCTGACTGTGGGCTGTCCCTCCTGGCAAGCCCTTCATCTGGTGGCCACGGTCCTTGCCCCGAGCTATGCTGTGTCGCTGAGCTGGCTCCATTCACATGCTGTTTCAAGGGTGATGTAGGTTGGGGTATCGAAAACCGTGGCACTGCCCGCAATCCAGGGGAAAACAATGACTCGGGCGCTGGCCCGCTGACTGTGGCCTGCTGTGCGCTGCTGAGTCGTGAATTGGATGCGTCTGACGGCAGGTCCCCATCATATGAGCCTGCACTGCTGTTGGAGTCCTGCCGCGACAGCAAACCAGGATATACCTGTGATCCAACAGGCTGGGATGGGTGCGCAGCTGTGCCCCTGCTGTTGGGGCTTTGTGCACCGGCCAGCAGATTGGCGGCTGAAAAGGTGGATTGAGCAGGGCCTGCACCCCCGCTGTTGCTGCTGGTACCGGCCCCGCTGCCTGCGCCCCGCCTGCCCCTCCGCGCGGCCGCAGCAGCCAGTGCTGCAGCAGCCTGCACTGCTGCTGGCGCACCCCGTGCTGCAGCAGCCGCCACGAGCTGCTCTGGCTCTATGTCTGACTCATCGCCAACCTCCAAGTCAGCAATAGGCTTCATGGCACGCCGGACTTGGGGCACATAGACCGCTCGTCGTGCGCCCACCTTGGATGGTGATGCTGGCCCGTCACCTGCTGCACCTGTACGCTGTGCGCGTGTGCCACGGCCGCTGCTTGTGGGCTGTGGGGAGCGGTGAGGCCCTGCTGACATGATGCGCCGCCCAGGTGCATTGGTGGTGGGCAGCGTGCAGGGGATGTTGCGCAACCACTTGGATAGCAGCTTGGTGGATGCCTGGCGCGCCTTCTCAGGCTGCAGCCATTGAACACCAGCGGCATAGGTTACAACAATGTGCCATGCATATGTGAGTACTGCCATGCACAAGGCGTTCCAAGTGCAGCACCATGATGTTGCTCAGCGCCTGCTGTATGCGCTCACCACACTTGGCTCATCCCCCCACCCATCCAGCGTCCACGGATCCGTGTCCCCATCGCCTTCACTGTCGTCCCCTGCCACCCCATAGCCCATGGCTGCATGTGCCACCTTGTTCAACAGACGCGGCCGCATGCCAGCTGACAATGGCCGGTGCTTGGAGTACTCCTCCAAGAACCTGGATCTGTGGATGGCACATAGTTGTACACATGTACAGCAATGCAGTGCATCGCCTCAAGCATGCATGTGCATGCACGCAAACTGAAAGACCATAGCGAAATGATGGGCAGCCTGAACAGCTGTACAGGTTGCCCGCGGCCAGGCACATACTACCATGACAGTGAACCTGCCGTGTCAGCTGCTGTGGTAACACAGTGACATACTGCAGCGAAACCATCACAGTATGACGCCCGACACCTGCAGTAGCTCACCTTTCCACATGGCCAGGGCTGTCTGGCTCTCCAGAGTGTGCCCCTAGCGCGTCCTCCTCCCCAAGCCCCTGACTGTCGCTGAGTCCAAGGGAGTGCATCAGAATTTAACCCAGAGTTTGTAACATTATTCGCAAGTCCATGGTCAAGTCTTCGTCACAGGTGCTTTTTCGGACATCAAGTGGCTACGACATAGAGAACTTTGAGTTGCAAACATCAGGATTAGCCGTGCCCAAGGAGCGGGCCGCGATAGCCCTGGTCACATGTTTTTCTGTGTTGCTCGTGGTGTTGCCAGATCCGCGTAATTGCCTCGGCGCTGCTGCTCCTGATCAGCAGAACGCAGCAGGCAATTGTTCGTGCAGTCCTCAGGGACACATAGCCCTGCGGGTTCAGTGACAGCCGTGTCGTCTTTGCTCTGACCCAAACATTAGCATTTCCCCCAGTGGTATCACCTGTGAAGAAGTTGAGAGGCTCAGATCAAGTCCCACCTTGTGGGCGATAGTCAAGACAAATGACGGATTTTGCGGCCTTGGAGGAAGTTGATGGAGTGCGGCTGACCTGGAACATCTGGCCCAACAGCAAGATTGAGGCGACGAAATGTGTCATCCCCTTTGCAGCGTTGTACACGCCAAACCGCAAGCTGCCCAACATGCCGGTCGGTGCAGTTATGTTGTCCCATAGTTGGAGATCACCTCGAACCGTGGCATGATAGGCAGGCACGGTCACCGCTGCAGGTGCTGCCCTACGAGCCCATCCCTTGCAAGCAATGCACGGCGCTGCTCAACCCATATGCACGTGTGGACTACTACTCCAAGGTAAACCATGCCTTTCATGTGTCATGCATGGGGCTTTAGGAGACACGGACTATGCACGCAGTTCAGTTGCTGTGGACTCCATGGCAGCATCGTATGTCAGTGCATCGTATGCAGCAGGACTCATCATTATGTTGCTTGCCTAGTATCGGGCAAATGTGCCTGCGTACATTCAAGAGGTGTGCCAACAGTGAAAAGCATGCGGTTGCATGCGGATGGTACAGGTGTGGATCTGCCCATTCTGCATGGGCCGCAACCATTTCCCAGCGCACTACCAGGTAAGCGTATTGTAAGGTGGCGCAGACTGCGGCACGGTCCATGTCACGTTGCTTCCGTGATGTATGCCCTCACCTGCATGCTCACCTTCATGCTGCATGACACATGCTCCCTTGAAGCTCCATCTAAGTTAAGTGCTGTTTGGGCCTGCTTCCGCACTTCAACAGGGCATTGCGGAGAACAACCTGCCCGCTGAGCTGTACCCCAACTACACTACCATTGAGTACACGCTGCCGCGCACTGTTGCGCCACACCCGCCTGCGTTCCTCTTCGTCATTGACACGTGCGTGGTCTGTGAGCGCTGAGGGATGAGATCCGAGAATGGCTCAAGGGGGGCGTGTGCCGGCAGACCATCGCCATCAGGACATGTGGTCGGCTGCCTCCTTCCTCGCCTGATTAGAACCAGTAGTGGGATTATCCATGCTGTCCCTAGCCCCTGCACAGTGCATGAGCGCATGCGCCCACCACTGCCCTGTCCATCCACAGGTGTGTGAGCGAGGACGAGCTGAACGGGTGCAAGACGGCGATCCTGCAGGCCATCACCACACTGCCAGAGTATGTGCACGTGGGCCTCATCACTTTCGGCACGCATGTGCACGTGTATGAGCTGGGCTTCACCGAGTGCTCAAAGTGCTATGTGTTCCGTGGCACCAAGGAGTACACACCGCAGGTGGGTGCAGGATTGAACCGCAGGGTTGACATTGGCGGCCATATGCTTTGCTGCTCCCCCCAATGCTGTGCGGAGTGTGTGAAGCCCTGATTGTCGTTTCATGGCCCACATCAACCGCCCCAGGCCATCGTGGAGCAGCTGGGCGTGCGCGCGGGTGGGCGCGCACCGGGTGCAGGCGCAGGCGGCCCCGCAGGCCAGCAGCCCCCTGCGCGCCGCTTCCTCATGCCCATGGGTGAGGCGGAGTTTGCAATCACAACGGCGCTGGAGGTGGGTGTGGGCAGCGCCTGGGCACAGCAGCGCTGTTGCCCTGCATCATGGGTACCACTGTATGGGGGCAGCAGAGAAGTTGTAAAGCAGCCAAAAGCAGTATGTCCAGTTTGCAAGTTTGCAGTGGGGCTGCAGACCATCTCTGCTGCACGACTCGCAATTACACTGCTGCTGCTGCTGCTGCTGCTGCTCATGTGCCGCTCATGCTGCGCTGGCACCTGTGCAGGAGCTGGGCAAGGATGCATACCCTGTGGCCTCCACGCACCGCCCAGCACGATGCACGGGCACGGCGCTGCAGGTGCGGCAACCGCTGGCTAGTTGGCAACTCTGCCCTTCCTGTGTGCGCTGTTTGCCTTGCTTTGTGTGCACTTGCCTGTGCAGCTGCCCACGGTGGTAAATGACCTGACATTGTCCGCACTGTCAGAATGGCTGTGCAGTGCACCTGATTGTGCCGCACACCACAATTGCACTTGCAGGTTGCAACCGCACTGCTGGGCGCGTCAGTGCCCACCGGCAACTGCCAGGCGCGCATCCTGGCCTTCATCGGCGGCCCCTGCACAGAGGGCAACGGCAAGATCGTGGGGCGGGAGCTGGCTGAGGAGGTCCGCTCGCATAAGGTGTGTGGGGGCAGACACACAGGGCTCCCTCATGTGCCTGTGTGATACTGGGCGTCAACTGTCCTGTCCTGCTGCGCTCTGTTCCAACGCCCTGGTTGCAAGCTATTCCAGCTTTGTCCAGGCATGTAGGTGGTGTGAGGTGCAAGGCAGGGTGATTTGGTGGTGTGGGAGCTTCTACTGCAGTGTTGTGATGTGGCACATTGGCAAGCGCTGCGCATCTGAGCGTGCGTCTACCTGACTGTACCTTCTGTAAATTGGTTGCTCACTTGTGTCCTGGCTGTCTCATGTTTGCTGTGGCAGGACCTGGCCAAGGACGCTGTGCCCCACTTTGCAAAGGCACGCAAGTTCTACAACACCATCGCAGCTGAGCTGGTGGCACACGGCCACTCGCTGGACATCTTTGCATGCGCGCTGGACCAGGTGGGGCGAGTTGGTGCCACCAGTGTGCAGTGGGGTCTGTGCGCTGGTTGCTGCTGGCTGTAGATAGGCGGCTTCCCTGGTCCCATCATGATCCATCTCAGCTGCTGAAGTTCTGGATGGTGTGCTTTATGGCAATTAAATGCAGGCCTGACATGGTGCATGTGGCTGGTGCTGAGCTTCGAACAGTTGTGCCTTGACATCTGCGACATGACTTGTCCTGCTGTGCTCCACTGTTCGCAGATTGGCATGGCTGAGATGCGCGATATAGTGCTAACGACGGGCGGCATGGCGGTGCAGACGGACACGTACCACAATGTGGTGTTCAAGGTGCGCCAGGGCAGTCGGTGTGCATTGATGCATCCTGCACAGACATGGGTCACTGGCGGCAGTGCCGAGCTGGATGAGATTCAGCTGTTCAGTCGTGGGTGCATGCCCCATGCAACAGCATGTGCGGCGCGCTGCAAACAATCTGCTGCCATCTGGTCACGCGCATACCACACGCATTGGATGAAAAATGGGCTCATCTTGGCTGTCTACACTTGAGCATGCATGAACACCCAACTTGTGGCATGTTTGCTTGTGCGCCTGCCTGCAGGAGTCCCTCAAGCGCCTGTTCCTGAAGGAAGGCGAGGAGGGCTTTGTCGGCTGCTCCTCCAACGCCACCCTGGAGGTGTGTGGGGAGCCTGGAAGCAACGCCGCAGGCTGCACAGTCCGCCTGAAACCAAGCACACTGTTGTGTGGCACCATGCTGTGCGCCTCCCAGTCCCCTGCATGGCATGCTTCCTGTACCCAACATCCTGTTCCTCGCGTCAGTGCTGCCAGGTTCCAGGTGTTGGGTCAAGGCAGGTTGACATTCTACGTATGCCCATGTGCCAAAATGCATCAACTGCCATTCCCGCCAGGTGCTGCCCAGCAAGGACATCAAGGTCGCAGGCCTGCTGGGCCCGGCAGCGCGCATGGAGAAGAAGAGCCCGCACATCGCTGAGGCGGAGGTGGGGCTGGGTGGCACCACGACCTGGAAGATGGCGGGCATTGACACAGACACCACAGTCGCGGTGGTGTTTGAGATCACGGCCAACAACAAGTGAGGCCGGGTGCTTTTGTGTGTTGGGTGTGGTGCTTTGTCTGAGTGTATAGCAAGGCAGGCAGAGCAGGGACAGAGATGGCTGCCTGTAGATTGCACCTGTATCATGATGCATGACGTGTGTGCTCACCGGCTACGATGCTGCACGGCTGTTTGACACGCGCTGCAGGGACGGCGACCAGGGCGCGGGCGCTGCAGGCCCGGGCGCGCAGCAGCAGCAGTTCTTCCTGCAGTTTGTGACCAAGTACATGCACTACAGCGGGGAGCTGCGGGCGCGTGTGACCACCATCACGCGCCGCTGGACCGATGGTTCCAACGCAGGAGACATCATTGCAGGTGCGTGCTGGCGTCTGAATGGAGTGCATCCGTCAGTACGCAGCCACAGGATTTGAAGCCTGTTGAGCGCACGCCTTGTGTCATGCACAGTGCATGTGAAGTCTGCTTTCGCCTTCGTGCTTTGTGCATGCTGCAGTGTAAGTTGTTGATGGGCCATCCCTCCGTCTCGCATCTGGCATGCCTCGCACCTTGCCCACACACGTTGCACATGCATGTGCCCCACAGGGTTTGACCAGGAGGCGGCTGCAGTGCTCATGGCACGGCTGGCGTCACACAAGATGGAGAATGAGGAGGACTTTGATGCCACGCGCTGGCTGGACCGCGCGCTCATCCGCCTCAGCCAGGTGAGGGTGCTCATCCATGAGGGGGCAGCAATCCTTCTGCTGTGTTTGTCAGCTCCATGCATTCCAGGTGCTGGTGGTGGTGGTGGTGTGTGTGTTTTGTGTTGGCTGTGCGTTCTCATGATGGGGTTGCAGAGTTGGGGGAGTGCTGGACGGCTGGTGATGTGCTCCCTGAATGAGCTGCTATTACTCCCCGGCATCATGTTGTACCGCAGCGCTTTGGCGACTACCGGCCAGATGACCCGTCATCGTTTAACCTGCGACCTGAGCTGTCCTTTTACCCCCAGTTCATGTTCAACCTGCGGCGGTGGGTGTGGGTCGGCGTCTGTGCAGCTTGTGCAGCACGTGTGGGGCTGTGGTTACGTCCGCTACATCGCGTGCGTGAACACATGCCCATTACATTGTGTGCCCGCATCACGTGCGTGAACATGCACTTGCTGTGCACCTGTTGCGGTGGCACCGGGTGTCTGGTTCGCCGCTCACCTGCACAGCTGGCGTAGCAATTGACAGCTGTGTGCACGTCATCTGCTGCCGTACATTGCTGCTGTTGCGCAGGTCGCAATTTGTGCAGGTGTTTGGCAACTCGCCAGATGAGACAGCGTACTACCGCATGATCCTCTTCCGTGTGTCAGTGCCCGACGCGATGGTGGGTTGATGTAGTTTGATTGATTGCGACTGCAGTGCCTGTTATAAACAAATACGCTGGCAGATATGTTGCTGCTGTGTTGGTGCTGACGCTTTGCATGCGGTTGCGCATCCCTGGTGTTCGTTGCGTTGCGCGCCCCTGTTAATCCCTTGGCCAGTCTGCCTTCGACTGGCCGAGTTTCAGATGGGGCGCACATCAAGCTTGGGAGATTCGCTGACAACACTAGGGCCTCGCCCAATGCGTGTTCTCTGATAGTAGCTCCCGGCCATGCAGGCCTGTTGATGACATCCATCCATTCCCTGTGTATCTTGTACTGATGGTCTCACGCTCTTGCCATCGTGCATGCCATGACCCTCCACAACCGTATTCTTGCCATGCATGATGTGCACCTCTGTTCAGCGTTGCAGTTTCCCTTACAATGCCGGCATTATCACGGCAACTCATGCTGTGCTGCAATGTACCACTGTGCCGCAGGTCATGATCCAGCCGCAGCTCACCGCATACCATTTCAATGGCCCACCTGAGCCGGTGCTGCTGGATGTGCAATCCATCCTGCCGGAGCGCATCCTGCTGCTGGACGCATATTTTTATAGTGAGTGCGCACCCGTCGTGTGCGATGTGGGTGTACGTCACCCGCCAGCCTGCCAATCAACACCCATGCTGTACCATGCGCCTGTTGGAACACCCACACACATGCTCCTCTCAGGTGCCAGGCCTGCCTCCCTGCTGTGTGACCTCACTGCGCCACCGCTCGCAATTGTCCCTTGCACTCCTCACCCCTTTGAGAGCCCTCATCCCCGTCCCCCTGCTCCTGTTTGTGCACGCAGTCGTGGTGTTCCATGGCACCACGATTGCCCAGTGGCGCAAGGCTGAGTACCACAAGCAGCAGGAGCATGCCGCGTTTGCGCAGCTGCTGGAGGCGCCGCAGGTGGAGGCCAAGGAGGTCGCGCGGCGCCGCTACCCAGTGCCCAAGATTGTGGACTGCGACCAGCACGGGTCACAGGTGTGGGCGGGCTTGCTGGTTGGCAGGGTTGTATGTGTGTGTGCGGGGGGGGGGGGGGGGGGGGGGGGGGTAATTGCCTATGTGGACGAGCTGCTTTCTTCGCTGCCTGGGCGCTTTGCATATGTGGGGATGGCCTCAGTTGGAAGCAGGCCTGTGCTGAGCACCCCCCCCATGTCATGGACATGCATTAACCACCCATCGTACACATTCCCCTGCGCACAGTCACGCTTCTTGTTGGCCAAGCTCAATCCTTCCTCCACCTATTCCTCAGCCTCACCACTGTCAGCCGAGGTCATCAACACGGATGATGTGTCGCTGGCCACCTTCACGGAGCACCTCAAGCGCCTGTCGGTGCAGTCATGACGTGCACATGCAGCGCGCGCTGTCCTGTCGCCACTGCTCCAAGCATGTATGCTGTGCGGCTGCGGCGCTAGGCAGCGGCGGCGATGTGAGGAGAGCTGCCATTCATAATGCAGTAATGTCAGCGTATATTCGGGACCATGGTTTTGGGCGTGCAGACGTGCGGCGTGTTCGGGCAGCGTTGGGGCAGTGTGGGGTGTCAGGCAGGGATCACACAGCCAATGTGGGGATTATAAACAGTGGCAGGTGGGCAGCTGCAATAGGCAGCTGCATGTATGCCAAGCACTATGGACGACCAGCCTGGGGGCAAGGCTGTCTGCATTGCAATTACTGTCACGATTGTTGGAGTGAGCTACAGGTAGCACTGGATGAGACGGGGCAACTGAGGCTGCGTTCATGCTCTTTTCAGCTTTGCATACAACAGAATTGATGAAGGGACAGGTGCTGAAGGCGGGCGAGTGCGCTGCTAATGAGGTACTCGTCAGCAGCAATAAGGAATTGACAGCCAGTGTAATCAAGGATGATCTGCAGCAATGAAATGCCGTGTGCAGCCAAGCAGGCAGCCTTGACCCACACCGATTTGCTCCACATACGGGCAAGTCCAGATGCGAGTAACATGGCACGTTACAGTGGCAATTGCAGGTCCCATAGACCCTCACCGGCATACACAACCATGTGCTCACGTCTGCTCTCCACTTGTACAACTGCAGGCCAAGTATGTTGCTCACACTCATGTCAGCATTTTCCAGTTATGAGGGTAGTCAAGCCATGATATTCTCACTTTGTTTGACGCTCTTTCATTGAGGCAGCTGCCTTCTGCGCCGCTTCCAAAGCTGACATGGTGGCAGCTGTGATGGCAGATTGAGGCTTGGCTGCACCCGCAGCTGGTGTTGACGCCACAGATCCAGGTGTGCCAGTGGATGCACCAGGGCCTGTGCCCTTGGACAGTGACGCGAGCAGGGATGCCATCACGTCAGGACTTAGCGGCTTCATAGCAGGTGTGCTTGCACCCGCGCCCGCTGGCCCCCCGGCAGCAAACTGCTTGGTGAGCTGCTCTATTACCGCTGCAGGGTTGGACGGCAAGCCACTGGCTGATGCGCTTGGCCCTGTGGCACCTCCCTTGTTGCCCCCAGCTGGCGTCTGCGTCATCGACCGCGCAAACTGTTGGGACAGCGCTGCGAGCATTGTTGATGCATCAGCACTGTTGGTGCCACTGAGGCCCGTGAGAGGGGGTAACCCCAGCTGCAGCTCAGGGGCAGGAGCTGGGCCGCCTGTCGTGCTGCTGGCAGCACCTGTTGTCGCCCCCCACGTCAGCTGTGCCAGTGCGAGCTGCAGCTGCAGCGCAGTAGCCGCGTTCGCACCTGCACCCGCAGGGGATGGCAGGGTGCCAGCAGCGCTGCTGCCTCCATTGGATGCCCCTGCTGCAGTGCCCGTGCCGCTGGGCCCTGCACCAGGTGTGGAGCCTGTGAGAGCCGCTAAGGCTGATGACAGGTCCAACGGTCCTGGGCCTGATCCCTTGCTGGTCGCTCCACCTGCCGTGGCCCCTGCACCTACTGTAAGAGGTGTGATACTCAAGGGCGGGATGGAGAGGCCTGGTGGCTTCGTTACTGCTGCCTGCTTGGCCGCTGCAGCCATGGCGGCTGCTGCCTGCTGCTGCTGCTTCACAGCGGCCGCCTGCTGCAGACTTGCCTGTATCTGTGCAATTGTCACTGCCGCTGCAGCACTTAGCGCTGCGCTGGTTTGCCCAGTGCCACCTGCACCTGGCCGTGCAGCAGGCGTACTCAATGGCGAGGTAATCGCCGGTGGGACTGCACCAGCCTTGAGCGCTTGTGCTGCGGCTGCAGCCACTGCGGCCGCAGCTGCAGGCGACAGTGCCGGCGTGCCGGCATTAGGCAGGCGGGGGGACAGAGCTGGCAGTGCTGGTGGAGGCACAGGTGCAGGTGAGGGCGCGCTGCTGGTGCTGGCTGCAGCTGCTGCCGCTGCAGCCGCCGCCGCAGCTGCAATGGTGCCAGCCGCAGGTGTGGTAGTGTTGGACGCAGAGGGAGGGGCCCCCAGCATGTGTGGTGCAAGAGTGATGCCGGGTGCGGCTGGGCTGGCAGCGGGGGCCGAGAGCTGTGAACGCAGCGCCGCAGCCCCTGTGGGAGGCAGGTTGGGGGGCGGTGTAGGTGCACGCATGGGCTGTGCTGCGGGTGACGCGCCAGTGCTGGGCGGCAGAGAGGGAGAGGTGGCTGCGAGACTGGACAGGGAACCGATGCGTGCGGCCTTAGTGCGCTGTTGCTGCAGCAGCAGCGGTTGGGATGGCGTACCACCTGCAAGGGGCGGCAGCTGCGCAGCACCTGGGGATGGCAGCGGTGCTTGGGCTTGCCCAGTACCAGGTGACAACACATGAGGCTGGTGGTGCTGTGATGTAGGCACATCCAGGGCCATGGGGGTTGGTGCACCATGGCCATCTGCCACAACACCGGGTGTGAGGCTGCCTGGTGCACGGGTGGCTGTGGAAGGGGTGGTGGTGGGCAAACCAGGGGCCAAGAAATCCACTGCGATGGGTTCAGGGGCCTTACGCTTGAGCCCAGACCCATTTCCACCCATCCCCTTCTCTGTGCCAGCCGCCTGCCTGCCATCATAAATGGGCCCACTTCCGTGCAAGCTACTGCCCACAGGCACCATGCCAGGGGCTGGTCCTACTCCATTAGCAGACATAATGGGCAGACCAGCCCCCATGGGTGCCCCCACCTGCTGGTGCCCAAACGGGTGCGCTGGCATGGGTGCAGGTGTGAAGCCTGGGGAGGAGTAGAACGGCCCTGACCCGGGCATGGGAGGCGAAGGCATGGAGGGGGCTGGGGAGGTCATGGGTGTGGAGGCAGGGTATGTGGATGGGGTGGGATATGCGTCCAAGTAAGGCGTGTAGGCGCCGTACGGTCCGGATGGAGGGGGGTAGGGGGAGGGCACAGGAGAAGGGAATGGCGGGGCTTGTGGCTGAGGTGCGGAGGCGGCGGCAGCTACAGCGCGTGCAGTGTCGGCCTTTTGCAGCTCCATCTGCTGCTCTCCACTGCGCACGTATGCGCGTGCGCGCGCACGCACACCCACACCCACTGGCACCCCAGGCCAATGGATCCCTGCCCGTGCACTCACACTTGCGCCCCCTGGACCTGCAGACAGCACGTCTGTGATGCTGCGCTCCCCAAAGCGTGCAAGCTCACCAGCAAGAGCAGCGGCACCTGTGCTATCAGCACCCATGCCTGTGGTCTGACCCTCTACCCCTGCCCCACCTGCGCCCGATGATTCTGCCAGGGACTCACGTGCCAGAGTGGCTGACTGCGGCTCCGGTGCAGCAAAGGGGCTGGGAGGGGGCTTGTCCAGGCTGCCTGTGCGTGGGGCCGTGGGCTTGCTGGGAGTCGCTTCCTCTGCACTGCTACCGCATGGCAGCTGCAGCGTGGGTGGCGGCGCGTCCCACCCCGGCGGTGTGCTGCCAGGGGCTGTGGTGGCCGCACCCTCTGCGCCTGCAGTTGGCATGGCAGCGGCTGCAGCACCACCATTAGCTGCATCCTCTGCTGCCTCATTGGCTGCTGTTGCCTCCTCATGCTGCTCCTGCGCTGCGGGGGCAGCTGCTTGTTGCAGTGCTTCCACAGCAGCCGTGTCAGCGGCTGCAGGCGCCACAGCAGCACCAGCGCTGGCGCCCCCATCAGACTCGGGGGCTGCTCCTGCAGGAGGGCTGGCTGCAGGCTGTGCAGCTGCAGTTGCAGCAGGCTCAGCAGCACCCTTGGCTTCCTCCACCTCCATGGCTTCTTCTGCTGCTGCGGCTTCAGCAGGTGCAGGTGCAAGCACAGGCACAGCTGGTGCTGCTGCTTCACCAGTAGCACCCCCTCCTTCTGCCGCAGGGGCCGCACATGGTGCTGGTGCTGCCAAATTGTCTGGCCCCTCCATGCGTGCGTCTGCTGCTGCACCAGCACCTGTGCACTTGCGCACCAGCAGCTGCAGCTGCCTCAGTGTCACAGCATCATGTGACGCCAAGTCAATCTGTACACGCCTGGCCCCACCTGCACTTGTGTGCTGCGGCTGCAGGCCACCCGGTGTGCGCGCCGCCAGCAAAGAAACCGCTGCTTCCAGCTGGCCTGTGGGCAGCTTGCCCAGAGCTAGTGCCAGCTCTGCCAGCTCTGTCTGGTCCATGCCGACACACAGGGCTGCGGCTTGGGACTTGACTTCGGACATGACATGGGCCACCTCATCCATGAGGGCCAGCAGCCGGAAGCAGTGCTGCTCTGCAGCGGCCGCATCTGCCGCATTCAGCGCCTCCGCCCGCCGCTTCTTTGCCGCCACCTGAGGACAGCACGAGCCACATGCTCCTGCTGAGGCATAGTGTGGGTGCTGCCACAACCGGCACGGACACAATCAGCAAGCAAACAGGTGAGCTGCAAACGCTGTGCCACACACCTCCTCCCTCAGTGCCGTCACACCTTCCTCCGCGATGCGAGGCGCCAGCATTTTGTCATACCGCTCCTGGGCGTGCTCCTGCACGGTCAGCACCAAGCACAAGCAAAGCCATGAATCACATCGTCACTCACAGCCTGCGCCAAGCTGTATGGTTTGAAGCACTGCAGCAGTTGGGTGGGTGAGTCAGGTGTTGCGACATTGCACTCAACAACGCCTTGCCAGGTTGGTCTGCTCACCTGCAGCGTGTCGGCCATTGTGTGCACGTCGCTGCCGGGCGGATTGTATTTTTTGGCATTTGAAAAGACGAGACAGATGTCCAACCACACCTGCACCACATCAGGCAGTTGTGCATGGACAGGGCCCCGAGTGCGAGGCTGAGCTGTGGGTGGCGTACAAAGGAACAAAGGCAAGACATGGCCATTGCGGTGGCACAGACCAGTGTGTGAGGATGGCATGCAGCCTGTTGATAGATACATTATGAATTCCTCGAGTACAGAACCCAGTTCACCATAATCATAGGAACTGCACTGTGCACCACCACACATGTACAAACAACACCTGCAAGTGATGAGTTTCACTACAGGTTCTACATGCAGTCATTGTACATATCCACAATTCCACTCCATACTTTCAGATATGTGGTGAGGCGCGACGAAGCGCGACCCTCACCCATACAAAAATTGAACCGCCTAGAACCCACGAGGAGCCCTAGCACCCAAGCCGCGTGCGGAGTGCAATGCACACAGCAGGGATGCGCTGAAGGCCTTGATGATCGCCCTCAAGCGTCGGTCAGGTAAGTATGAAGAGAAATGGACCGTCTGGGGACCCGGTCCAGCCGTCAGGAAGTGTAAGGACATGCCCATGATGGTGGGTTGCGCGCCATGCACACGGCGATCGCTTGATCGCTGCTGATGCACATAATACATCGCGGATTAACGACTGCACGTTATCATAATTAGTGCCCTGATACAAGAGGACAGGCCGACAACAACCTGCCGGCAACAAGATCATGACCCCGCTCGCGACCTTGCATAGAGCATCACGGCTGAAACAAACAGCACGCCGATCGCCGGACGCATTACCTCGAGGTCTCACCAAACAAAACAGATCGGCCTGTGCTGTGGCCCCATGTCGTGCGGCAGGCAATGGGTCTTTAAGGAGGAGCTTAGGGTACCATGCACAGAGCAATATAGTCCTTGCTGGCTCAGCAAAGTGCCTGAACATAGGGTATGCAAGTTCTCGACCAACCCCTTCCAAACACCTTTGGGTTCCAACCCCATACAGATAGAGCATGGCATAGCATGACAAAAAGGGCTGTTGAAGATACCGTATCGTAATGTGCTGCTGCCAAGGCAAATGAAAGCCATCGCATCAAACCAAGCTAAGCATGCACTGACGTTCCTGAGCCCAAAGCACACGCCGGGCATAATGCGCCCGCATGAAAAGCTGCCATGGCAGTGCAGCAGCTCACCTCCTTCGGGTCCTTGTAGTGACCCCCCATCTCCAGCCGCTGCCTGATGGTGCCCAAGTCCATGGGGGTGTTCACCACCTGCAGTATGCCACACGTTGATGGTTTTGCCGGAAAGAATGCCACATGTACCTTGATGCACAGCCATGCCAGCTGAGTTTCTGCTGCATGCTCATGTACTTGCACATGCACATACACTGTCTGCGCACAGCTCGCTCAGTGCAGCATGGCCGGCATGCCCAGGATGCCCACGCACCATGAGGTAGTCCTGATACCGCAGAGTGTCAACTGGTTGGTTGAAGGGGAACGCCCACTGCAGCCAACGTTACATCCAAGTGGCCAGATGTTCATCGCTGAAGCTGCCGACCACCATAGGCAGATGCAAGCCCTCATCCCCACACGCCCATCGCCCTGATCAGGCCTCATCACCCCGCAAATCAGCACGACCATGACCTGTGCAACAAACACAAGCTGCCAGCCTCTGTCCGCTGTGCTCGACCATTCACTGCGCCTCACTTTGTGTGCAGAGATGGTGCGCACGAGTGGGAGTGCTGCGGTCCGCAAGATGTCTGCCACCCGCCGCTTCCTTTCTGCCTCCAACACACGTGCATCAGCCTCTGCAAGCTCCCCCACCACACGTGGTTGTGAGCGCGCCTTGTACGCGATCAGGTGCCGAGCCTGCATCGCAGCATCACAGTTACACCGCCACCAGCATTCCATGCTCAACTCGTGCAGCAACACCCGAGTGCCAGCTTCAGCCATGGCACCTTTGCAGCACAGCGGCCTAGCGTTCTAAATGCCAGTGGCATGTGAGCACATGCCCCACTTGCTGCATACAGTGCTCCAGTGCCCTGCCTGTGTCCATCATGGCAATGCCACTACTCGGCCACCACGTGCACACTGCAGCTCAATGGTCCATGCGGCCATGGAGGATGCATGGATGCATGGCTCAAGTTTGAAAGCAAAGTGCATGTCAGGCTCGGTCAACCCATCCGGCGTGACCCCGCCGCACCGATCGACTCCTATCGCACCTCAAGCACAGCAGTCTCCACTTGAGCGCTCAGTTCTGCAAATTTTCGTTGAAGAGCAAGTACTTTGTAATGCTGCACACGCTGGTCACGCTGGCGCGCAGTATGATCAAGTTTTGGCATTTGGGCTTTTGCGCTGGGGACTATAGGCCCGTTTGGACCTGGGTCGACTTGCATCGCAGCGTCCTGAGGCATGTCTGCCACTAGCTCCGTGTCTGGAGCCATGGCATTACTGTTGCAACAGGTACAAACCCCAGAACAATACTCTGCTACCACAGCCGGAGTGATGCAATCATCAAACTTGCTTGGTTCATTCGTATGAGTCGCCCCTGCTAACAACAAACATAAGCGATCAAATCCCCACACAAAGGTGTGTCCTGTATGTGGCCAGCTGATGTCTGTAGGTTTATCATGAACATAAATCTACCAATGATAACAACCCCCTGGTATACATTCATGCTCACGGGCCGCGTCAAGCACAATAAGCACAAGACACATTATTACAAGGCCAGAATTATGTACTAAACATTTAACCGAGCCCTGTTGAAGGGCTTCATCGCAGCAATACACATGGCCCAAACTCCTGTGGACGTGGCACGGGAAGCCTTCTATGGCGCAGAAGCTGTTTCTGCAGGAAAGGAGGGAAAGACACTTGTTTTCAGCTATGCAAACCCTGCGACGTTGAAGCAGGCTAAGCTTGAGGCGCTGCAATTGAGGGTTCAAGAGCGCCTGAAAGCGCACCTGCCACCTCCACCGCCGGACCCTTACGAAGGCCTGGAGACACATGTACGTTGGCTTCCATGCCATCATGCCGGTCCAGCCATGCACATCGGAAAGCCCAGAGCTGCAACAACCTCAGCAATACTGCAACTTGAATGAAGCCTGTTGCACTGTCAGCGCATGGCATCGACCCCTGGTGATTGTGCTGCAGAATCGCGTGAGGTATCTACACACGCATTTGCCTTGTTGGCACTTAATGACCCATCCGCTGTCTGCACACGTGCACCATTTATCCAGGATGATACTGGGGCAGAGGATGATACTGCCGGGAGTGCCAGCAAAGGCGAAGCAGGGCGTATGCGTGCAGGCGGCATTGAGCAGTACATCGCCCTGGTGGTCCCTCCTGAGCTCAACCCAAACACCGGTGAGAACAAGATGGCGACAGCCAAGCTGGTGCTGCAAGGACGGGTGCAGGACTACCAGAAGCCCAAAGCTGTGCTTGCATCGACAGCGGACGGCGTGGCAGCAGACTATGACGTGCGCAGCCAGTCGGGGCTGTCTGTGGTATCCCATGCCCCCACCACACACGGCCCACGTGGCATGCGCAGCCCTTCGCCTCCCACCCGCGTGCCCCAGGGTCACCCCACCTCCGCTGGGTCCAAAGATGGGAAGCCAGCAACGAGTGGGCGGTCAGGGAGCCCAGGCAAAGGTGGGCAGGGTGAGGACCACATCCGCAAAAGTGAGGGCAGCAAGCCAGAGAGGAAGAAGATGCCCAGCAGTCTGGGGCTCCTAAAGAAGGAGCCCCCTCCTGAGGACCCCAACCTCAAGGCGCTGAAGAAGAGTGTGGTGGTGCCCTACGTGCCTGTTGCCATTGACCAGAACGCATTGCCCAAGCAGGGGCTGTCCTCCACAGCCAAGGTCATTGGGGTGGTCCGTGACTCAGTGGGGGATGCAGTCAAGCGCTCGCTGCACCACTCAGCACCCTCCACCCAGGCAGGCCGAGTGCTGCAGGGCAGCAGCGATGGGAGCGGCGCCCCACCGTCCTCGGATAACTCGACCACCCGCACTTCCTACACCGGCGGCCAGGACCTGTTACCCTCCCAGCTGGCACCAGGCCATCACGGCCGCGGCAACACAGTACCGCTGGTGAGGGTTGCTGAGGAGGACCTGTTTGCGCAGTACAAGCGTGAGAGCACGGAGCGCATGATGGCGGCAGCAGGCCTGCAGCCGGACGGGTCCCCGCTGCGCCGGAGCATGAGCAGGTCGTCAACGCTGCGTGGGCCCCGGTCTGGGGGGGACCAGGGCAGGAGCAACCCTGGTGGTGGTGACATGGACAGGTCAGGGCGCAGCATGAAAGATGTGCAGCTGACGCCACGCGCGGCCATGGCGGCAGTAGCGGCTGCGTCACAGGCTGCAGTGCAGGCGCTGATGTCGTCACTGGAAAAGACGTCAGACAAGGATGACGCTGACCGGGTCATTCCTGGTTTTGGCGCACCCCCTGACATGCAAGCACGGGAGGCTGCTGAGCAGGAGGGGGGGAGCAAGATGGGCACACCCCGAGGAAGGAGGGGTGAGGGGGCTGATGATGATGGGGGGATGGCAGGCATGACGGTTGCACCAGAGCCAAGCAATGAGGGCTTGGACGCCTTACAAGCACCCCAGCCGGTGTACTCTCGGCAGGCGTCATTGCAGCGCACGATGTCGTTGCAGAGTGGCGCTGCCGCAGGGGCGCCAGGGGAGTTGCAGGCGCACACAGCTCATCGCCAACCCTCGCTGCAGCGGCAACCATCAGTGCAGCAAACTGTGCAGCAGGCTGCACCGACCCCAGTGCCTGCACCTTCAGTGCCCTCTGCACAGGCAGCGGCTGTTGGTGCTGGTGCTCCTGGTGATGCTGGGGCACGAGCCCTGCAGCAGTCCGCTTCGCTGCAGCAGCAACTGTCACCCAGCGAACAGAAACAGCCGCTGTTCCAGCGGCAGGTGTCTCTGCCTGCATACCCCAAGTCCTACAGCCGCCAGTTCAGCACCAGCGTGCACCTGCAACGCCAGCTGCCGCCCCCAACTTTCAGTGAATGGCAAGCCGAGTGGTCTGGGCCTGATGTGGATACATATGAGGTGTCCGCCAACACGCCCACCATCCATGCCACCGCCACACAGCAGTCACCGATGCTGGGGGCAGTAGCAGCTGGTCCCACTGGGCAGCCCCATGCGGATTACCGCCAGTCATCCTTCTCCCCGCGCACTGCGCCCCTCACCTCCGCACACCTGTCGGGAGCAGCGGCTTGGAGCACCACACCCCGCAACTTCTCACGCGCCAGCATGCCACAGGCCCCACTCGTGTACGACTGGCAGCAGCGCGGGCCACGCCACCGGCGGCCCACGTCTGCGTCCCTGGCACGCGCCCAGGGTATCATCACTGCCTACATGGGCGCAGCAAACCCTGTGGGTGTTGCCACACAAGCCAGCAACCGGCCGCGGCCCCAGTCGGCTGGGCCCACAGTGATGGCTGCTGCACGCCCCTCACTGGCATCACCCCCTGTGGGGCATGGCATGTCTATGCAGTCATTCAGGCAGCCAGACGCGAACACACGGCTCGCGCAGCAGGCGGCCAGCATGTCGACTGTGGCGCCCACCAAGAAGACCATGTCAAAGTGAGTGTGGGCAGGTAGCATGCAGGTGGTGGGGCGACAAGCTGTGTGCCTTCAGCAGTGTCTGCTTGTCTCCCACTTGACGGCCCTGGGTGTGGTGGTGCGCTTAACAGCCACGAACTGGTCACCTGATTTAGTTCCTGGGCCTTGCACGTATCCTCGCCATGCACACAGGGACCGCAACGGCCTGCTGACCTGGCGGCCCACTGACACCCCCACGTCACCCCCTGCCTCCACCAGCCCACGCACTGCCACTGCTGCGTCACCACCGAGCATCCAAAACGCACCCTCCTTGTCCAGCTTGGAGGCCCTCTCAGAGCCTGGTGGCCACATCACAGGTGGCCCCTCAGCAGGGGCAGGTCCCAACATCACCCGGCCGCTGAGTGGGAAGCGCACAGAGTCTATTGCCGAGCGCGAGGCCGCTGCAAGTGTTAGGGCACATGGCAGCCTGCAGTACCGGGTGCTGGAATATGTGGCTGAGCAGCATGGTATGAGCCAGCCAGCGGAGTTGCTGGCGTCCAAAGCAGGCGCTGCACACAACACACTGACTCTAACGCCAGCCGCGGTGGCTGCCCTGCAGTTGCAACCACCACTGCATACACAGCCGTCTACAGCACCACGTGTGCGTGGGGATGCAGCACCGCCTGCGCTCCTGGCATCATCCCCTCGCATGACATACGTGCCTGGGGCTGCGGCGGCGGCAGGCAGCAGGACGCGCCCTCAATCCTCCATCCCCACATCTTCAGCAGTTAGCGGCACCGACTACCACTACGCTGTGCCTGCCCGGCCCATGTCCGCTTCCCCTGCTTCCACCTCACTGGCAGGCAAGGCCTTCTCACCACCGCCCCGCCCTGTGAGCGCATCTGCACACCATCAGCAAGCCGTAGCCCCGCCTGGGACTGGAGTGCCTGCTGCGACAGCCACTGGGACTGCGCCCAGTGCTACTGCAGCCCAAGCGGGCAGTGCAGGGGCTTCTACACCGAGCACCCGGCCGTCATCTGCCCGCCCCCAGTCAGCAATGGCGTACAGTCCTGCAGGTGTACCTTCCAAGCGCACACGGCCACCCAGTGCGGGCGCGTGGGGTGGGGGCGCCCCGCACCGTGCCGTGGTGGCTGCTGAGGGGCTGCTGGATGATGAGAGTGAGGTGCTGTGGTCAGGCAGCGTAAACAGCTTGTCTGATGCTGTCGCTGTGCAGGTCACACGGGCAGGTGTGGCAGTGCCACTGCCTGTGCCACCTCCACCCTTGCCAGGCCAATCAGGGGCGCGCAGCTAGCTGCTCAAATTAACAAACTCTGAATTGCATGGCTGGAGTTTGCTGAATACTGAAAGAGGGACCTGTGCAAAGTGTTGCGGCTTGTGACGACAGGTACTGTATGCGTAGCTGGCAGTGTTTTGATTGCGGGATCACCATCACCTAAACAGCCACTGAGGACTGTGCAACTTTCTTATCCATGGCCTGGATAGGCCTGCCAGCACGGAGCGGAAGGGGTGGGTGGGTTGGGGGAGGATAACAAGTGTAACTCAACTTCACAGCTCTCCAAAAGCCTACTATCCTTCCCAGCCAAGCACCAGCATCCTTCTCATGCTCTCCCAATACACTGTGCTCGGCACAGTTACAAAGGAACCCAATCACTGTGCAGCAAACACTGTGCCGGCAGTACCACGCACATGACATGGCAGGGCATGCCACCCCCAACTGCTTGGGTCGCACTGTGCCTCTTGAATTCTGATCACTGCACTCAACATGCAGGACAAGCTGCGTGAGCCCACATTGCACAACAAGAGAAAGGACCAGACCCAATGTGTCACTCCACTCAAGCACGTCAGCTGAAAGCACACCATGCACGGATGAGAACCTACCGCTTGTACATCCCAGCTACATCTGCATCCCAAATCGACAGCTGTGTACTGCCTAACATCTCACAACACCTCGCGCTTCATGAACTCCTGGCCATAGATTGGCATGTCAGGAGGGCGATTGGGGATGCGGCCCAGGCTGGCATAGAGGTTGGGTGGCTGCTTCTCAGGTAGAGGCGCGTGCGCCAAGACCATGTCAGCAAACAATTGGTGCCTGCATATCACCAAGGCAAGGCACCAGGCACATGAGTTTGTACAAACAGCTGTCCAGGCGTCTGCCATTGTGCAGTGACCTCAACCACATCATTGGCTTCAGTGCCAAATGAGCATCTTGACTTAGCATGCAAGACAGGCAGGTGCTCACCACCGGGTGTCAGTCGTGAGCTCTGGGTGAAATGCAGTGGCCAGCAACACCCCCTTGCGCACCGCCACCACCACCTCATCTCGCCCTTGTGCTGCCTGCAGCAACACATGCACCGGGAATGTGTGAAGCAGCAGTTTGCTGCCTGCGCATGCACAAGAGCATTATTACCGTACCTATGCGCACGCTTGGATCACAACACAGGCCCTGAGCCAATGACGGCAGCTCCTTTGCCCTTTGTTATTGCCAGAAACTCTGCAGCACCCTGCCCTGGCCCAAGCTCTGTAACTGAGGCGTTACTTTGCATCCTCCATCAAATGCACAGGTGCGCACGCCCCCTCCCCCACGCGCGCACAAACACCACCAGCTCACCTTTTCCTCAGCTGTGAGCTTGTAGGTGGCCAGGGCCTCCACACCCTCGCCCACCTCCATGACAGCAGGCGCGCGGATGAACACAGCGCGGAACGTGTCTGGCCCGCCATACTTCTGGAGGCATTCCGGGATTGCAAGCTGCGTCTCAAAGCTGTTGATCTGTGTGTGGTGCATGGCAGCGCACAAGACCACCAGCAATCAATTCTGATTGTCATACAGGTCCCAAGGCAGCTCCAGGGGCTTGCGCAGCATGCTCTAGGATTGATAAAGAACACAGGCGGCGGTAAGGTCCGCTGCAACGCTTAAAAGGCTTGCTTCGAAGGACAGCAGGTCAGTGACAGTGGATACAACGCACTGAAAAGCCGTAGCGCCCAGAAAATTCAATTGAGCAAGTCATGTGCGATCAAACGCATGAGCTGGCACCACTGGCACACCCGACTTACCTGGGCACCGAAGAAGTTGCGGGACACACAGATGTTTAGCCCCCCCAGGAGTGCCTGCCCGCCCTTTTTTTGCCCTGTGTATACATGGGCATGTGTGGCCAAGGTTGATGAGCCCAGGGTCGGCTGTGCTATGCAGCCTGTAGGCGCCAGCGTGCAAAGACTGAATGCAACGCATGCAGAGTTCATCCTGCTGTCCGTTTGCAACAGGGGCCAAATGATGCAACGCTGGATGTGTGTGTTGGTGAGTACTGCAGCTGAACAGGTGTGGTGCATGGTTGCGCCCATGAGGTTGTGCATGGCCTGCCACATAGTCATGAGCTCACCCTCAGCACGCTCGGCCAAGAAAATCATGCCGGCGCACGTGCCCCAGATGGGCTTCCCCGAAGCAGCGAAATCCTGCAGCTTGGGGATGAGCCCCCAGCGCTCCGCCACCAGCGCCATCGTGGTGCTCTCACCACCAGGAATGACCAATCCAGCGACCGACTCTAGCTCCTCTGCTGTGCGTACTTCAATTACTTCCACATCTGGCACCTTCTGCAGCAGCGTCATGTGCTCGCGGAAGGATCCTTGGAGTGCCAGCACTCCAATCCGCGTCCTTGGTGCATCAACGCTTGTCTTGTTGGCCATCAGTAATGAACTGGTTGTACTTGCGATATGCAGGCGACTCTTGAAAACAATCACTTCTTAGTGTTAAAAGGTCGTGAATGTTTCCCTGTCTAGAGGCCAATCACGTTGATAGTAATTTCTGTGCCTTTGAGCATCAACCACCCATGACGATGTTCGGTGAACCGTTCACCAGATTTCGTCCACTGTCAACTTGTAGCAGCTAAATTACATTCCCACACGAAATATGGGCTTTCATACGGTGTACTGCAATCAAAAGCCGTCCCACGGTAACAATTGTAAAGACTCTTGACAGTTATCTTTAAAAGTACCAAAAATATGTAAGCCGGTAACATGAAGCGCCAATGTCTGAGATCCGTGGCGGTTTCTTAAGGCCACACAACCCTTTGCTTTGAGCCATGGCCTTTAACAGCAGATGCGCAGTTCTGATGGAGTGGAATTTGATAATTCCACTGCGATCCCATACGATGTGAGCACGCGCCCCAAACCTCCTGAGTCTGCGTTGCTTCTTGTTCTTCTTCTTGCAACGATTTAGTTAGGAATATAGACATGGACGCCTAGAGCAAGCGCCTCTGAATGGGGCGTCGATGCTTCAGCACGCGTGGAGGACTTGCTGCTGTATCTTTGTAGTCTGCGAGCCATGGACCAAGAACATGATGCAGGGGCCCTTCCGCCAGCAAAGGCCCGGCCACGGAGCATTATGGCGAGGAAGAGCTCTTCACTGGTGCGCCGTGTGGGCCAAAGGCTCGACGCCGCAAGGAAATTTGCTGTCTATGAGGTATGTTGGGGTGCGCAGTTGACTGACAAGGTTGACCATGCAAATGGCATGCGAGCACCACCTGGCAAGCACGCCGATGCTGTACTTGAAGGACCGCCGTGTGCAAGGTTGTTGCTTGTGGGATGAAGCTTGCTGTATACCATACTGAACCTCAGTTGGTTTGGGTGGGTGCAAATGCCGCGTGACACACATGTAGGATGTGGTGGCGCGCCTATGTGCGAAGTCCCTGCTCATCTTCCACACCAGCAACCCCATACGCAAGGCTGCAGTGCTGCTAGTGCACTGGAAGCTTTTTGAATGGTTCGCCCTGCTCATGATCCTGGGCAACTGCGTCACACTTGCAATGGACAGCAACGAGCCTGGGTTTGCAGACAGCCAGAAGGTGTGCGCTGTGTGCGCTGCTTGGTAGATGGTGCGCCTGGATGCTCACATGCACCTAATACAGGAACATACAGGAGATGAGAATCCATGACGGGTTGCAGAGATGTTGCCAGGGCGATGTTGCAAGAGCTTTACTTCCATGTCTCTCATGTACATTGCTTGCGTCGTTGTTTGTTCAGGGCAAGGCGCTGCGCATTTGCGACTTTGTGTTCCTGGGCTTCTTCACCTTTGAGGCGCTGGCCAAGGTGGTGGCGCTGGGGCTCGCATGGGCTCCACGCACCTACCTGCGTGATGGTGCGGTAGCAGCACTGCAGGGGAAACAGAGCGGTAGCGGTGGCGGTGGCGGTAGCAGGTTGGGTTTGGGGTAGCTGTTGCCTCATGTGCATGTTGCTGTTGGGTACCTCCATTGTTGGAACCCTTCTGCGCGTCACTGGCCCTTCACCCCACAGGCTGGAACATCTTGGATCTGCTGGTCATCACCACTGGGTACCTGTCCTTCACTTCCTTTGGCAATTACACCGCCATCCGCGGTGTGCGGGCGCTGCGGCCGCTGCGCACCATCACGCGCATACCGGAGCTCAAGGTAGAGCTGTTGTTGGGCAAGGCAGCAGGAAGTCAGATGCCATAGTGTTGTGGCTGTGTCCGCACTGGTGCTGTGTGCCTTAATGGGTTCAATGGCGCAGTGATGCTCAAGATGACAGCAGTGTGGGCATGTTGGGGTGATGCTGCACATGCCGTGCTGATGTTTGCTCTCCCTACACACACCCCAATGGCAACCATGCACATCAGGCCATTGTCGTCACGATCGTGGGCAGCTTGCCTCTGCTGGCGGATATTTTCATCCTTACCCTGTTCTACCTGGCAATTTTTGGGTGCACCTGTGTTCAGGTGTGTATATTGCCACTGTGCAGCCAGCAGGCTCTGTGCAGTTGATCACACAGTTGCACACGCAACCTGCGCAGACACCATGCTTCCTTGTGTGTGTATTGCATGCAATCCAGCATTGATCGCCATGTACCACTGCACCTTTACTGCAGCTGCTGATGGGGACTCTCCAGGGCCGCTGTGCGTATGTCAGCTTCGATGGCGCATACACAGATGCTGTCACAGGGGAAATCATGGTGCGCACTGGCTTTCCCTTCTTGTTTGCATGTGTATTTTGACTTGGAAGAGGCAGTGCACCTGACTTGGAACCTCATCCCTTGGCATTAAGATTGTTCGCAGTGAGATACGCACGTATCTAAGTACATAGTGGCTGCTCCTGTCTTAGGGCTCCAGCACTGCAGTTGCGCTGATGGTCAGGCACTGATTGCTTGTTGTACTGCAGAACGTGACGTACGCTGTGCCCGACAGTGAGACATCAGATGTGTGCCGCGGCCCTCACACGAGCAAGATTACATGGTACAACCAGACCGACCCTCAGACAGGCCTCCCCCTCTACATCCCAGATGGCATCGATCTCTCTTTTGGTGCACGAGACTGCGACTACATGCCAAACGACGACCCCACACAGTATGTAAACGGCATGTACTGCACGGACTATGGCAACCCTGGTGCCCCAATGGGAGACCCAGCCCAGGGCTACAGGTCCTTTGACAACATCCTCTTCTCCTGGCTCATGATCTTCCTGCACATGACGTTCACTGACTGGACGTTTGTCATGTGAGCGGGAGAGGGACAAACTCAAGCTCAGGCGCTCACCAAGTGTCAATCTGGCTAGGTTGTGGGTTGTAGGTTGTGGGAGGAAGCAGGCATGAATGTGCAACTTCAGCATGGCATGCTGCATGGGCATACCTAACAATGTAGAATTGTCTTATCGCATGCATGAGCATGTGTGCACCTGCGACTGCATTGCATGTCACGTTTGCAGGTACGACACTCAGGACGGGCTGAACTGGTGGATCTGGATTCTTCACCTTGTCATTGTGAGGCTCGTTGCAACCCTTTCGTCTGCATAGCTAGGATCGCCGTCTTGCATACCATGGCATATCAATTGTACAAATGTGACTGAGCAGCTGAGAAAACATAGACGGTTGACAACGAGGCAGACTCGTACGTAATAGGCCGGGTCGCTGTGGCTCTGTATGAAAGCATGCACCCACTGCCAGGCTGAATTCTGATATACTTCTTTGCCACAGGCGGTTGTTGGCGGCATGTTGCTGGTGAACCTGGTGCTGGCCGTACTGTTTGTGAACTTCACCAAAAGCGCGGAGAGCATGAAAGAACAGAGCGCCAAAGACAAGGCAGCTGAGGAGCAGCAGGAGGATAGTGGGGGTTTTCTGGAGCTGGATGCCGACCTTCACGCAGAGGGCAGCGCCAAAGACAAGGCATGGGCACCTCCACCAGAGCCTGCATTCCCATCCAAGCTCACCCTAGCCACAGAGGAGGAAGAAACGATGATGAACATGACGGTGAGTCTCACCTGTCAGCTCTTCCATCATGTCTGGATTCGCGCGCAAGTTCACAGAACAAAACCTGACGATGCCGGCGCTCTCAACCAGCCTAGCGCCTGTCATTGCTCGTTCTCTCTGTCTATCCTACGCTGCTTATTTGGCTGAATATTTGTGTGCAGCAGTGGGAATGAGCATGACTTGACGGTACTTCATGCGCGGCTGTGTTGCCTGCAGTCCACTGAGGTGGTGCTTGCTGCAGTGGCTGCGGGAGGTGGCGGTGCAGGCGGCGTCAGCGGCTTCTGGGCCAGCTACCGCGCACTGTGCCTGCGCATTTCACAGTCCGTGCGCTTTGAGCTACTTAACGCCCTCATCATTATCCTGAATGCCATCGTCCTGGGCCTCAACTGGTGAGATGTGCTTCCAAGAATCCATGCGACTGTCTTGCTGCTTTCTGTTAGTCATGGTTATGTTGATGCTCTGCTGCTAGTTAAGCAGGCCTTCTTATACAGTAATGTTTTCCCTGCAATCCTGTCTTAAACAATGACAGGTATCGCATGCCTAAGAGGCTGGACGTTGCAACCTCGGTCCTCAACTACATCTTCACAGTGTACTTTGTATTCGAGATCATCATCCGCGTATCTGGCTATGGGGTGCAAGAGTTTCTGTCAGAACTTCTTAACTGGTGCGTGACTCAGCAATGCATTATGCTGTGTACATGCTGCATACATGACACATCATACCGTGCAGCCACGTGCACGTAGTGTCCTGCACTTAGCTGTTGCAAAGCCGGAACTCTGTCCACCTGTTGTTCTTCCTGCTGCGTGCCAGGTATGACCTCCTGGTGACCATCGGCTGCTTGATTGATATGATGATGGACATCATGCCCCAGACCCAGTCGCAGTTCAGCGGCACGCTGACAACACTGCGTCTCATGCGCATCTTTCGCCTTGCGCGCTATTGGGCGGTGCGTTGCTGCTGCACACGTTGGGATGAGCTCCACGTATCACACAGCTCCAATCATTGTGCTTCCTGCTGGTGATCGATGAACCCTGCACCAATCCAACCCCATGGCCCCTGCCAGAGACCAGTTGCTGATGGTTGCTGACATTGCTGCAGTGCAGCTTCCAAGCCTCATGTATGTGCAGTATAGAGAGAACCAATGCCTCATATCCTCACTTTGACTGTTCCAGGGCCTGAACTCGTTGTTGAAGATCTTGGTTTCCTCGGCCAAGAATGTATTCTGGCTGGTGCTGCTGCTGCTCCTCTTCATGTTCATCACGGGCCTGCTGGGGATGCAGCTGTTTGGCTACAAGGTGTTGTTCTGCGACAACGTGGACGGGTCCAGCCCGATGTGCCCCCCCGAGGCGGATTGCCCGAACATTCAGGACTGTTATGTGCCATGTGATGCAGAGCTGGTGGGCACCTGGATCCCGGTGCGTGCGCTTGTTGACAACAGTGCCCAATAGTTGCAGGGCACCATGTCCGATGACTGCTGCACTTCGCATGTGCTTGGATTGGGTTGCCGCAACGTGCACGGGTGTCTTTGATCATATTCGCTGACGTGTTGCCCATCTTGTACTGCTGTTGCAGGTGGATGGCTCACCATATGGAGGACTCGCGTACTGCGAGCAGTTCCCACGCAACTTTGACCCCAGTAATCCCGACAACGACCCAAGCTGGCCAGAATACTACGCCCAGGTTGGGAAGCCCACCTACCCACGTGGCAACTTCAATGATATGGCACAGTCCATAATCACCATCTTCCAGATCCTGACACTTGACAACTGGTATGATGTCGCCAGCGCGACGATGCAGGTGTGCAACAGTACAGGCACATTGTGCATGGCTTTTGCAGGCTCCTGTGTGATGTGATGCTGCTTACAGCAGGGCTGTCATTGCTAGTAGTTATGCTGACCTGGCCAGCATACCACTGCTTGCTAATGGAGTCCATAGCAACCATATTGTGCTGGTCTGCACTGCTGTACCATCTTCTGCCACGTCGTGCTGCTGCAGGCCACGTCCGTGTGGTCTGCCCTTTTCTTTGTCATCGTTATCATCCTGGGCTCCTTCATGATCCTGCAGCTTTTCTTGGCCATCCTGCTGGAGCAGCTGGATGCGGTGAGGGGCCCATGCAATACAGGTCAAACTTGTGTGCATGCCGTTCGCACTGTGTACGTTGCTCTTGCTGCAGCAGGCAAGGCAAACTCATCTAGCACCTCCACCTCACCCTGCGCTCCAGACATGTTGGCCAAGTTGTTTCCACTGCACACCTGGCATGTGCATTGCCGTCTGGTACTTGTGATTACACATGTATGACATGCTTCACAGACGTACTGGTATGGTTGAGCCTCACTAGACTCGAACATCACCATCCTTGATGTCCTTTGTTTTACGCGCATCTACAACCAACTCCACATCTTATCGCTAGTGCAACTTTTACATTTGTTTGCCAAACCAGCTGAAGCCTGCCCAACCAAATCCTGCCCCACCTTTGGCTGTTGAGGTTAAATATGAGTGGCTTGCCAAACACAAACCATTTGTGCACTCGCAACATCATCTTAGGTGAACCCAGGGAAGACTGGCGGGATGACAGAGCGGTTTCAGAGATGGGTATGCACCACATTGTCAAACCGTGTTGATGCCTTGCCCCTTGCTTGCAGCTGGGCGAGCCACCAGGCGAAAACTCACAACCGAGCCTGATGCAGATTGCAACAGCTGCGCTAGCAAGCCGCACGCCATCCATGGCGGCACTGGCGCACAAACACAGCGATGCAAGGAGCATGAAGAGCAAGATTGGCCACAGAATGAAGGTATGCGGCTGTGCCGTGAGCCTTAAATAGTGTCTGTACGCTGTGCTGCTGCACGGGCTGTGTACGTCAGCAGCAAGCAACCTGTGAGGAGTTGCATGCGTGTGCTGGGTTGCTGCCATGGTGCGTTAGAACACCATAACACGTGTCATTCACGCATGCTGCAGGACGTGAGCACCTCCACCAAGGGGTCTGGGTGGTTCAGGGGGCAAGGCAATCGCGTGGCCCCCAGCCCATCAGAGTTGGCCCTGTCCAACATGACCAATGGGCTGCCACCTGGCCTAGAGCAAACAAATGCCTCACATGACATTCTTCAACCTGGCCTAGGCGTGCATGCTGCACACTCCCAACCAAGTGGCCTGCACCAAACAGGCAGCCAGCAGGACATCTTAAGCTCTGGCGGATACGGAAACCCGTTCCTCAACCTGCAGCAGCACCAGTCAGAGCTGGCACGCAGCCGGCTGCGTGTATCCTCCAATGGCCAACAGCAGCAGCAGCAGCAGCAGCAGCAGCAGCAGCAGCAGCAGTGGCCGCAGCACGAGGCCCATGGGGCTCCTGGTACCACGCGCTCACCATTTGCATCACAGCCCCGAGAGACAGATGAAGATGAAGGTGCATGGGGCCGGCCGCACGTCGATGGGGCTGCGCTGAATGCGCGGACGTCTGGAGCGCCGCTGAACCCTGCACAGCTGCTGGCGGGACGGCTCAGCGGTGGGTCGCAGTCAGACCCAGGGGCTAGGGGGCGCCACATGGGACAGGGCGGGCCAATGGGTGAGGCCGTGGGAGATGATGGGAACAGTTTCCTTCAGGCTTCCCAGCCTGCGCTACCCATGGGGGGGTTGATAGAAGGGCACATGGGCGGGGCCACGGCGAGTGTGGCCAGCAGTGGCAGTACACAGATGGTGTCGGCCGGCTCTACGCACAACTCTGGTGCTGGCCTGAGCATGAAGTTCCCAACGCTGGGTGGTGCGCAGCCCGTGCGAGGGCCCAGTCGCTTCGCTGGTGGTGCACGCCAGGCGTCCACAGACCCAGGGTTTGCCCACCAGAGCACCATGGACGTTGCAGATGGGGATGAGGACAACAAGGCGCCCCGGTCAGGAGGGACGGGGCGCAAGCGGCAGCAGAGCGTGCTCGCCGCATCGCGGGTCAACAGTGTGGCGACAATGCAGCACTTCATCCAGTCCTTCAAAGTGGAGTCCACCTTGGAAAGCCGCTCGCTCTTCATCTTCGGCCAGGATAACAAGCTGCGGCTGCTGTTGGCCAGGATCACGGGCCACAAGTGGTTCGAGTTCTGCATGGTGGCTCTCATCCTGGGCTCCGCCGTGTGCTTGACCATGGATACTGTCAACCTGGACCGCCAATCGAGCATGGTGCGCACTTTGCGTGCCAGCTGCACGCGTGCACCCGTCCTGCACGCGATGCTTGTGCGCTGTGTGCATTGCCTGTGGCCATTGCCAAGTTGATCATCAGCCAGTGGCTGCGTGTTGTTGTGCTGCATTGTTGTGCCTTTGCGTTCGCCACGTGGACGTTCCGCTGTGCTCGAATCACGAGGTGCACCAGAACCTGTGTATGCATGCCACAGGCCATGGTGCTGAGCAACCTAGATGCGTTCTTCACAGCCACCTTTTGCGTGGAGGCACTGATGAAGATTGTAGTCATGGGGCTGCTCTTCAATGGAGCTGGCTCATACATGCGCAGGTGTGTACTGCGTGTCATGTTGTTGGCGGGCGTGGTCGTGCATGTGCCTTAGCCTCTCGCATCGTCCTGACGTGTCACTGCGTTTCTGTTAGCACACGTGCTGTCATTTCTTCAGATTGCTCTCAATTGTCTCAATGCCACTGTTCCTCAACTCCTCTGTCCCTTGAAGACACAAAGCTGACCCTTATCATAATGTTGTTACAAACTTGAGCTGAATAGCATGGAACTTTGATGCGCCAACACATCACAGCTCCTGGAATCTGCTGGACCTGTTTGTGGCTGTCATTGGCGTGGTGGTGCTACTGCTGGATGCATTTGCATCATCATCAATGTGGCTGCGTGCGCTGCGGTCGTTGCGGTGAGCATCCTGAAACATGGCTTGAGTTTGCTATCACGACAACATATCCTCACAGCGCCTGTGTGCATCCTGTCTGACCATTTGTGCCCGTCAGCGCAAGCTGTGGTGGGATGCAATGAACGCACATGGGATGCATGGCGAGGATGCATGGACATATCAATCTATTCACATGGTCTGTTTCCCAACCTTGAATCCCTTTTGTGCTGGTCACACACAGAGCGTTGCGGCTCCTGCGTGCTGCAACCAAGATCCATGGTGTCCGTGTGGTGGTGACAGCGCTGCTGAAAGTGGGCCCCGCACTGCTGAACGTGCTGCTGGTAGCGGCGCTCATTTACTACATGTTTGCTGTGCTGGCAGTGTCTCTCCTTATGGGATCCATGGCTTACTGTGAGGACCCAGATGTCGGGGATCCGCTGGATCCATACTACTTCATGCCAGCTGACACAAGCATCAATGAGACGTGGTGAGCCAGCTGCCGGTGTTTGCCTTTGTCAGTCATGTAGATATGGGAGAAATTGATCGATTGCGCGCTGCCATCGTGGCCTGCTTGCTTGCGCGTGCCAGCATTTGTGGTGTGATGTGCCTCAGTCAAGCTGCATGCTCATGCTGTGGCGCCACGTGCCAACGCTCCGTACCATTGCAAGCGCAGCGATATGGCTGCTGGCTGCTGCATGCAGGTGTGAGGAGATGCCCACGCGCAACATCACCACCTCCTACTACCATGCTGCTATCAACGTGACAGTGCCGATGTGGCAGCTGAACGTCTCGTGGACCCAACCCATGCGCCGCTTTGATAATGTTTACCAGGCGATTTATGTGCAGTTCCAGGTGTGCTGCCCACCCCTCCCACCTCCTTGTAGCACCATCTTTACTGCAATTTGAGATCATCATATGTGGATGTAAATCCGAGATGTAGATCTGGAAAAGTGCTACACGGCCTTCCTCACACCCATACTCCCGTACATGTCCCCTGTCATCAATGCATGGGTATTGCCCATCCCAGCACTGCATCACACTTGCCATGGGCTTAACTGTGCTATGCCGTGCAGTGATAACAGCATGCATGATGATCACGCTTGCTGCCTACTGATGAAGCGCTGTGTGGACTTGGATTGCGCTGATTGTACCTGTACTGCCTATGTACCGCCTGCACAGATGGCCTCCCTGGAGTCCTGGTCAGACGTCATGTACTCTGCAAGCGACACTGTGGGTAAGGAGGAGCAGCCCATCCGCAACAACTCACGCTACCTGGCCTTCTTCTTCATTGTGTTTGTGGTTGTGGGCTCGTTCTTCATGCTCAACCTCATCATCGGTGAGGAGGAGTGGAGGCGGAAAACGTTGTAGCTGGGCAGGCGATGGGGGCAGGGTGCTGGGCAGGGCGCAGCGTGGTTTTGCACTGGGAGGATCAGGGGATGCTCTTGTCTTGTGAGCTGCTGGATCAGCATCATGCCAAGTGCGTGTTCAGCTAACGCTTGTCATCCTCACACTACGTACAGGTGTGTCCATTGACAAGTTCCATGAGATGAAGGCACAGAGCTCTGGTCAATCCCCACTGCTCACACCTGAGCAACAGCAATGGCTCACGCTGCAGCGCATGCTAGCAAACACACGGCTTGAGGTGAGGCAAGAGTACAGTGCTCTCCTCACAGGTAGACATGCACTTAAGGCGCTCCTGAAGCCATATAAACTGCAGCATGAGGCGATGCAGGCCTGACTCACATGCGCCCTTGGGCTCCCCCGTGTGCAGACACGGTATGTGCGTCCGCTCAACCCGCTGCGCCGCGTCGTGTTTGACTTCGTGTTCCACGAGCTTACCGACGCGGCCATGATGGCCACCATCATGCTCAACATCCTGTGCATGTTCCTGGTACGTGTGTCCACAGCATCATACACGCTACTGCCCCTGACTGGCTGATGAGCTGTTCCCATGTTACCGGTGCAGCGCCATGTTCCCAGTGCATCAGGGCGGGTGCTGTCTGGTTACAGCTGCAGCACACTGGCAATTGTGTTGCTTGGCGCCAGAGGCCCAATAGGCGGGCTGATGAACGTCTGTTGCGCATGAACAGCCAATAAGAATGAATGGCCTTGGCTGCCTTGTGCTCACAGGTACATTACAACATGTCCACCCGTTGGGAGGACTCGATCTCAATTGCTAATGCTGTGTTCTCGGGCATCTTTCTGTTGGAAATGCTTCTCAAGTGGGTGCGGCTTGCTGGCATTGCTACCTCAGCCTAGTTTATGATCCATTCCACATGCTGCTGCTAATGAAATGGAAGCGGTGCTACAGGTGTTAGTGTTGACACCTTGCGTGCTTGTGAGTGCTGAATGACATTCAACTGAGGTCAGGCTAGCTGCGTCAGGGTCACTGGGCTAGCTGCATGTGCTCAGCCAAATGTGCTGCACCTGTTTTGCTCATCACTGGCGTGTGCTGCGCGCTCGCTGTTCCGTGGCTGTGCAGGTGGGTCGCCGTGGGCGTGCCCGCGTACATGCGCGATGGCTGGAACGTGTTTGACTGCGTGGTGGTGGTGGTGAGCGTGCTGGGCGTGCTGCTCGACTACCTGTCCTCCTCCACAGTCACCTTCCTGCCGCTGCTGCGCATCTTCCGTGTCGTCCGCATCTTCAAGCTCATCCCCAAGGCCAAGGGACTACGATCACTGCTGCAGACACTTGTATGGTGCGCGGGGGCGCGTGTGGCAGGCTGTGCTGTGTCTGATCTATTTGCGATGCTGCGGATGCACTGGCATGTCGATGGTGCTGGTTGAGATTAGCCTGATGAGGCGTGAAATCACTCTGCTGCAGCTCCGTGTCGTGCCTGCAAATGCTGCTAAGGGCCGGGTGTTGGGTGATCTGACCTGCTATTTCACCTGTGGTTCCACCCTGAGATGCCTTGTCAACTGCCCACACAGGTCACTCCCAGCTGTGGGCAACGTCGCGTGTGTGCTTTTCATCATCATGTTCCTTTATGCCATCATCGGCATGAACCTATTCGGCAACATCAAGCAGGACCCCAACGGAGGCATCACCCGTCATGCCAACTTCCGCAACTTCCCCCACGCCATGCTTGCGGAGTTCAGGTGCTTGCGCCTGCACCTGCGTGCGCACATCTTTCAAAGCCTGCAGCACTGAGTGCAGGAGCAAGGGGGGCGACCATGAGGTCCTTGTCCATATCAAATGCACTTTCCAATGCAGAGCCTCACGCTGTTTCCCAACCTAGCCGCTCTTGTACTAACATCCTGACTGCACGGCTGCATGATGTTCTACTTCTCAGGATGATGACTGGGGAGAACTGGAATGACATCATGGAAGCAGCCATGACACGTGAGAGCTGTATGTATGTGCCGAACACTGTGTGGGTCATCATGCCGGATGGCACGAACCAGACAGTGGATGGGGGCACCTACCTGGACCCTGTGGTGAGTCATGCTGCCTGCCGCTGGGGCGTGCTGAAGGACACTTGTTGCTGGCCACTATCCAACCCGCACACTGCGCGGCCCTCAGATAGTGTTTTGGCTTGGATCCTCAAGCGCGTGCAGCAAACAGTCACGTGGTGCTGTGGGGGAGTCTGCCCTGCCTGTGCATCCGCTTCGGCGCTGCAGCACTTGCCTTGGCTTGCACTTCCCTGTAGAAGGCTTCCACTATTGGTTACTTACGGCTGCGGCCACTCACGCCTCAATCCTGTAACATCAAATCCTGGTTGCGTTGTGCACAGGACAACATGGAGCTGCTGGATGCCCTGCCTGGCGCTGTGGTGGACAACCAGTGCACGCCTGGTGCCATGCTCGCTGTCATCTTCTTCTGTACCTTCATGCTGCTGTGCACATACCTACTGCTGCAGGTCAGCACACGCAAGTTGTATGGAGATAGCGGCCAATGATAGTAACTTACCAAAGTGGCTTGGATGTGCAGTGTTAGTATGGGAGGGAGCTGGGTTTAGGGCGTTTAGGGTTGTAGGGTTTTAGGGGTTATAATAAACTCACGGGTCCACCCTCATCATGCAGCTGCTACCTCTTCACACCCTGCGCCTCGCAGCTCATCATCGGTATCATCCTGGACAACATCCAGGCGTCCAACGACATGGATGAGATGGTGGTCGGCACGGACCACATCCGCGCCTATGTGCTGTCATGGGAGGAGCTGGATGATCATGCAACTGGCTTCATTCCAGTCACCGATCTCACTGCCCTGCTCTATGATGTGAGGTTTTTTGGCTGCTGCTATTTGCGATGCTGCCCTGTTACGTTTGATTCAGCACCAGGTCTGATGTGCGTTCTGGGCAATCCATGCCTCTTGTGATTCCGCTGAGATGGAAGTGTTTGGCGCGCTGGGACAACTGCATCTTCACAGCATGCATGGGCATTTGGGCCATGGTGTACGATACTTTGTAGCCGAGCCATGCTCTCTGGCCTCCGCTGACGCCCACAGGTACCTCACCCACTGGGTGTGAGGGGCATGGAGCGCCCCAACGTGCGCGTGCAGGAGATCATCATGTCGGTGGACATCCCGGTCAGGTGCGGCAGGACCCTGAGCCTGTACTTTTGAGTCGTTACATGCTCCATGCACTGCATGCAGTACAGCATATGTAGGAGCTCCTGTCCTGCGATGATCGGCCTAGATGCAGCTGCGGCTGGTGTGCTATAGCCTGCCAGCCCTGCATCTCTGATGTCGCCCCCACTCTTGGTCTGCTGACTACTGCGGCCATGCCTCTCTGTATCACCAGAAGTAGTCGTTGCTTCTGCTGCCACTCCAGCATGACATCCACATGTGCCTACTCCTGTCCTATTTTGTACACGGCAGGGATGGCCACGTGCACTTCCTTGAGGTGCTGCACGCGCTGAGTGGTCGTGTGGCGGGTGCTGAGCTACCGGTAGAAGAAGAGTTCTTTGTGCACTCCAAGTTGATAGAGCGGTTGCCAATGGTGCGACTATATGGGCATTGCCCTGCTGCTTGCGCATTCCTTCTGCTGAGTTGCAAAGTCCCACCTAGTGAACTGCTTCCTAGTGTTGTGTTGTGCATGCCACATGTTTACGCGCTGCCCACTTGAGCAGTGACATCGCCCAGACCCGCAGCCCATGCTGACGGGGAAGTTTTCATGTGCGCCTGGCCTGCGTGCAGGGCCACCGCATGCCCAAGTACACCGCGGCGCACATGTACGCGGCGATTGCCGTACGCGGCGCGGTACGTGGCTTCATGAAGCGGCGGGCTCTGCTGCCTTTGTGGGTCGACTCCTTCAAGGCTGACAGCCTTGCACAATCTGACCGCGGCAGCGGGGCGGAGCCTACACACGGGAGCGCTGAGTCATGGCCTGGTCAGCGGCTCACTGGGATTGATGAAGGTGACAATTGTGAGGGAGACACCCAGGCCATATCACCTGCAGGCCTCAAGCCTCGGCCCAGCCAGAAGCAGGTGCACATGGCGCGTGCGTTGGCACAGACGCACAGAGCCATGTCTCAGCTGGAGCACCACCTGGCAGACAACATTGAGGAGCGGGTCGAGGACCGGCTACTGTCAGCTGCCATGCTGCCATACCGCTCATCCGTGTCACGCCCGCAGCACTTGCTGGGTGGGGCGCGGGGCGGTGTGGGGATCCTGCCGGAGGTGTCCTTGCACTCTGTCTCACGTGAGGGCTCCCTGAGCAGCCGCCGCCACTCGCTGGCACCTCTCACCCGCACCGGCCTCACGGCCAAGTCGCGCGTGTTGGCGGGCATGACAGAGGAGGAGCTGGCCAAGGTGAACGCGCTGCGCAGTGAGTTAGCTGCGCTGTCCATGCCACGCAGCAGCGCGGGCGGGCTCGGCTCCGAGCATTCATTCGGGCCGTCCACAGGCACTTCCAAGGGGCAACTGGCATCCCCAACAGCGGCAGCTGCCACTTCCAGCCAGGGCGGTGGTGCTGCAAGGCCGCGAGCAACCCTTGCGGATGCCCCAACTACTGACACCGCTGGCCTCAAACCAGCCAGGCCCAGCTCAGCTGCAGCCCCGGGGGCAGGTACATCGCCGCGCATTGCTGCGTCCCTGCCGCGTGCTGAGCAGCGGTCAGAGGGGGGGGCTGTGGGGGCAGGCTCGCGCGCTGCCTCTGGCCGGCCTGACCTGGCAGGGCTGGTGGCAGGTGGAGGGGGCAGCTCGCGGCTGGCGGCCCTCCACAGGCTGGGCCCTGAGGCGATGGGGTCCCAGGGCAGCAGCAGCAGGGGCGGCAGTGAGGGCGGGTGGCCAGCACTGGATGCCACGCCACCTGGGGCCACCACGCCGCCACCAGCACCAGTGCTCACCTTCAGCAAGGGGCGGCCGCTGCCTGCCATCAGGGCACAGCCATAACAAGGCACCAGCAACAAATGTGAAGACTGGGGAGGCCACGAGTTTGCTTGCATGGGACGCAGGGGCCTGGGTTATTCTTTTCCTTGTTTTCAATTTTTGGCGAGCACTTGGCATGAGTGGGCCTGCTGCTATTTGTGTGCAGCTATGCAGTGCCGCAGTAAAACCAGCGACATGGCCGTCAAGGCATGCATCAAAAGTTCAGCACATTTGTGCCCGGCATGGCATGCATAGAGCATCATGAGTAACACAGTGTTTGTGATCCATGATACATGTGTTGCCCAAGCTGAAATGATTTCATAAACAAACCTGATTAAGCCAGTTGCAGCCTCAAACGTGAATGACACAGCTCAAGGTTACATGCAATGGCAGTGTAACATTTGGCAGCTTGAGGGAATCAGTTACAGGCCCAAGGGTTGGGTAGGGCCAAGGGAAGGCCTCCTTTGCTCCTGCGTTCTTGAATGTCCCTAATGGAATGACAGCCTCGAATGACCTCCCTATTTGGCGCATGCCAGAGCTTGCACTTGCAACTCAAACATGTGATATATATATGCGTATCGCACGACAACTGCGCGCCACACAACACCATAGCCAGTTTGCTTGCCAACAGCTGCCAGCTCCAAAAACTGCATGTTGCATGAGGGGTGGTGCGGCCGCTCTTCATGACACAGATAGCTTGCGCCCGCCCGCCAACAAGCCTGTGAGCCATCCCCCCAGACCCTTCCCCTTCTCTGACCCTTGCCCTGCCTCGGCCCCTGAGCTGTCTGCCGCCCTTATCCTGCCAACTGCTGACCCTGACTTAGTAGCACCGCTGCCTGACTGCGACATAGTGCCTGCTGCCTGCCCAGACCCCTTGACGCCAGCGCTGGTTGCCAGGGCACTAGTGCTGCCACTGGCGTCGCTGGTGCTGGTGTGGCTTGTGCTGGCCAGCCCTGCTGCAGCACGCTTGGATGTGGAGGCAGCAGCAGCAGCAGCAGCAGCACCAGTCCCAGTACCCAGCGGCTGCTCTGAACTGAGCTCTGTGTCGTGTCGGGCCGCACGCCGCTGTGCGCTTGCACGCCACTGGAATGGGCTCAGGACCACATCCACCTACGGCCACAGCACCAGCGTTGAACAGCAACAGTTCAGTAGATGCGCCAATGCACCGTTGCCAGTGAACACAACACAAAAGCATACACATCCTGCCTGCCAGGCCTGGCACCGACACCCTTTGTAACCTGTCCTCATTTCTGCAGCACCTGTGAGATTTCAAAGTCCAGCCGGCCAAAGTCCACATCAATGGGGTCCAGCTCTAGATCATCTGCGCCTAGGTGGCTGCAGGCAGGCAAGGCAGACGGACACGTGTGGGTACAAGCAGGAAACGCGCAAGACGCCACGCATGCAAGTGACTAACACTAGCTGCAAGAGCAGAAGCCCATGGACATGTTGTCCTTTCTATGAGGTCAGGCTGCTGCAGACTCTCCACAAAACGCAGCGCAGGCAGTAAGCAAAAGTAGTCAACGTCTTGCAGTGGACACACAGCGCACCCCTCCATGTCAGGCAGGTGCAGGTCCATATTCCACTTCGCCCGCAGTAGCAGGCCATCACCTATGCTGTACTGCTCCTTGCGCTTGATGCGTGCACCGTCACTCCACTTGGTGGTGATCCTGCACTTCACGCGCAGTGCACACGCATCAATGCAGTGCTGCTGCCGAGTGGCGGTTACACAAAGCTGAGGCACTACACATATCCCAGTGAGCTGCCGAACACAGCTGAGGGCTGCCGAGGAATAGACCATTCCAACCAGGCTCACACCTGTAATCCAGTGTGGGCCGCCGCCGCGCCCAGTTGTAGCCTGCCATGAACTGCAGCCGCAGCCACCCCAGAGACAGCTTGCGCGAGAACACGCAGGCCTGCACGGACAGCAATGCACCGCAGGTGGCAGCCGCAAGGAAGAAAAAATGTAAGAAGGCGCTTGGGTTCAGGTATCGGATGGTACATCATCACAGAGCAGCAGCCACGTTAGCGCATGCTTGTGTGCTCAACTGCTCTTCGTTACATGTGTCTGCGGCTGGGCGCATGTGGCCTCATGCGCAGATCATGGGCATTGGGTAACAAACTGGAGTGCAGCCCCTGCCTGTGCCCTGTACCTGTGCATGGGTGGGCACCAGCAGCACCTTCTGAACGATCTTGGCCAGCGGTGACACATCTGTGAGTGGCTTGAGCTGCGCGGCACATACAAGCACAGCACCGCTGCTGACAAAACTCAAATTGCCCTGTACACTACAAAACCCCCAAGCTCAATGCAACGCACGTGTGACCTGCCACCTGCAATACCCACCGTCAAGCGCAGCCGCGGTCGGTGGTGCCATGGTTTTGCGACAGCTAGCCCAAGCGCAAATTGCTGCAACCTGCATGTGTTGCATGATGCATCAACGGTGCCCTATGCAGCAAAACTCAGCAAGCGCTATATGAACCCATCATGAGCATCCCTGTGCATGCGCTTTGGCTGGTCGTGCTGAGCGTACGCATGCATGTTGTACAGGCACACTGCTGTTGTCAACACAGAACACCCCGCCCAATAGTGCTCACTCGTGCTTGAGCTTCAATCTGATCTCAGGGTGGCAAATGAAGTTGTAATTCTCCAAAATTTGATCTAGCACGTCCTCTGCGCTGGCATCGTCAGCATCATTATCAGTGTAAGTAAGGGCAGGCCGGGTGGTGCCATTGGCCGATGGCTGCGCCATCTCTGTTTTTGCCGTCCACCTTCTAATGCTGCAGGAACAGATTGAGAAACCTCAGCCCTATCTTCCAGCGTGCGGTTGTGACATTATCATGCATAACACGCACCTGGTTATAATTCACACGTTCCACACAAGTACTTGGTCGAGAAAGTTAAGCTTTTCGTGTCTGCTTCACTGATATCCTTTTTCAGTTGTATAATAGGCAGGTCGTGAGGGCTCTTGAAAGTAATCTAGGGCGGGCGAGTCCCAGATAGAACCGATTGTCCAACTGTGCAGCTGATTGAGCGCATTCCTGCGCCAGGCAATATGAAGCCTCCACGTGTTTTGGCCGTCGTGAATGCGCACAAACAGGATGCCACCCACTTTGATGCCAGCAGCAGCATCCAGGAGCTTGCACCCCAAGCCAAGGATGGCGCACAGGTAGGGTTGGGACGTGCGGGGAAGTCGTTGACCTGCATGTGCCAAGCTCAGGCAAAAACATGCTGGTTCTCGCCATGCGCAAGCGTGCCGAGCCTGCCGCTTTGCATTTACCTGCATGGGCGATCCCCGAGCGTGTTCGAAGCTGCGTGCCATCATTTTGCGCCGGGCTCATGCAGCTCCACCCAGCAATGCTCTTGTACTGGCCCCAGGTGAAAATCCTGGTGCACCCCAGCTTCTCAGATTTCAAGGAAACTATCAGGGAGTTCTCCCCTTCGCTGGTTTACCTCGCTGGACCATCCAGCTACGAGCAGAACAAGACCCAAGGAACGATCGGACCACTGCAGTTCAAGGGTGAGTCGCGCTGGAAGCCCGTGCCGCAGCACCACATCCATCCTTCGCTAATGTCTCGTGGGCCCTGCTCTCTCTTCAGACGGGTACCAATCAACTGAGGCGCTGGCGAGCGCCTGCGCAACTGTGGAGACCGTGTACGTCGATGCTGCATCGCAAGACAGCGTCGGTGGGTGCCGCATCGGGGTTTTGTGCCCTCATCGTGGCGAACCAGATCAGAACCCGTTCAAGTCAGGCGTGTTCGCTGGCATCGTGTTCGCAGGCTCCAAGTTGCAAGCAGCCGGCGTGGCGCACGCAATTGTGTGGCCCGAAAACACGACCGTGCCTGCGGTGGTGGCTGCTCAGTTCAGCCACACTATGTTCTGCGCTCTGCTGAAGCTGCGCGCCACGGTGCACGAAGCGTTTGCGCTCGCAAACCATGTGGTGCAGGCGCACTGCACGGCAGCTTCTGATGGCCAGTATCTTGCGCCATCTCTACCCTCGCTGTACTCGCCCCTCAAGGCAGTGCTGCCGGACAACTCATCCATCCCCCAACCTGCACTTCCAGGCATTGATGTCAACACAAGCCTCGCAACTGCAGTGCCAGGTGTGTACGGGGAAGCATGCAAGCACATGCACTTGGGGACGTGCGTGAACCATTCATGCTGCACGCCACCAGTACCCTCCGAGTGCACCCATATCCATCCTAAATGTTCCATCACAATGGCGATTGTATGTTTGTTGGTATATCCGCAACTGCTGCAGGTTGGGCTGACATTCGCCTGCTGGCACCACGCGCTGAGCTGCGGCTTCTGCTTACGGGTGAAGCCTCGCTCATAGACGGCTCAAAGCTCAGTTTCCTGGGCGAGGCACTACGCGCACTGCTGGTCATGGAGATGCGTGGCCTGACGGTGAGCGTGCAGTAACACAGCAGTATGGTGGGGGCAGGCAAGAGGTATGCGTGTTTCCGGTTTGTGATCTTGAGCTAAAGCTGGACGTGCTCGAGTATGGATGAAGTGCGCTGATCAGTTCACGAGCATGCATGATGTCTTGCAAGCAGAAAACATGGTTTGCTGCTTCCGCACTGCCTGCCACTGGGGTGTGGAGTTCGAGCCTGTGGGTGGGCTGTGGATGTATCAGGTTGCATTGCCAGGACATCTTTGGTACTGACATGCTGATGTGTGTTCGCAACATCCCGCAGCTGCTCAACTCCACGCCATGCGCCAAGACCCCTGCGAACCTGCCGCTGGGTTGCAACGCCCTGCGGTGTGAGGTGCGCACAACATCCGGCGCAGAGGTGGTGGCCATCCTGGGCGGGCAGCCAAGCGTGCTGGCGGACCGCGCGCTGGTGGAGCACGCGCTGCGCATGACCCTTGTCGCGGACTCCCTGAGCCTGCAGTTCCGGCTGCCACCCCCGGGCATCAGCCAGCCTGTGGCGCGCTCGTCTGCAGCCATCGCCGGCGGTGTGCCCGTGGTGGATGCACTGGTGCTGACGAGCGTGTGGGCGGTGCAAGTGCTGCGGTCGCTCAGCCAGGTGCCTAGCTACAAGCCACTCATTTCGCTAGGCGTGGCTGCTGTGGGTGGCACCGCCACAGTTGGTGTCAGCGCACTGGATGCACAGCGGCTGAAGGTCATTGTGACAGGCAAAGGGCCGGCCATACATGCGTACCAGCAGATCCAGGTGCCTGGGTCTACAGCACCCAAGGAGGAGGCAGGGGGCTCGGTTCTGGCATGAGGCATATGCAGTTGCCATGACAGCTGCTGCCTCCCGTGGGGCAGGTGTGGGTCGAGTGCGGTTGTGTGCATTACATGGATCGGGATCATGCATTGGCACAGCAGATGGAATATCAAGTACCTATGGGACTGGCATGCCTCACTTGCAGCAGCGTGGGGCCAAGCTACACACTGCGTCCAGCACTACCCGCTCCTATACTGTAGGTCCGCTGCGCACGCGCGTTGGCAAAAGCAATGCATGTGTTCAGGTGCTATGTGATGGCCTGGCGCAAGGTTGTGCAGGCATGTATCTTCACGGATCGCTGTGTCGTTGTAAGATACATGGAATTCCACCATACAATCTCAAATCGTAGAGCAGCAAGTGGTATCAGTTTGGTGTGCGCCCAGTTGATGAGGTGATACCTTGGCCTTCATGTACTGCGTCCTTGTGTTGTGCCTGCAGTATAGGGCCCACGACTTTATACACCCGTATTTGAAATTCCGCACTGATTACACGCGCAGTTGTCCGGTCCCCACTGCTAGATGTGACCACTGAGAATGTGTCACCAGGCGAGGCTGTGCTGACATGCTAATAATAGCACGTTTGGAATCACCTGGAACACGCCAATCTTGCGGCTGCATGGGCGGCAGGAATTTGCGCTTTAGATGCGCAAGCAGAGGTTTGCATGCATTAGCTGTATGAGCGACTTTTTGGGTGACTATTTTGTGGCTTGAGCGTGCTCTGAGCCCCTGGTGGTCAGCTGCGAAGAATGGACGCCGCACATAATGGCAAGGCGCTGCAGGACAGTGGCGAATTGCCCACTGATATGCGCCCTGCGAGTGCCTTTGGCATCCAGCCCTCGGCATCGCAGAGGGAAATCGCCATCGCTGAGCAGCGAGACAAGCCGGGTGATTTACCACATATGGAGAAGCGGGAGAAAGGCGGGGGGCGTGAGCTGTACAGTATACACGGAGAACAGGTCAGGGGGGTTGGTCAGAGGTTGATGTGCTGTCTTTGCATGGTGCATGCACATTGAATCTTGCTGCACCCATGCTCCACATGCACAGCAGTTCATACACTAAGTGTTGGCTACATCCATGCTTGATGAAGGTGCCCGGTGCTTGCAAGCATGTTTCCACACTCTGGTTCCCATGTCAGTTGCTGTTGTTGCATCGCTGCTTTCATTCATCCTTACACATGCACATGTGCGCAGGCTGCACGGCGGCGCGCCATTGGTGAGCTGATCTTCTTCGCAGGCACAAATGACTTGCGGCGGTGCAAGCAGATCACAAGCGTGTGGAACATCAAGGTGAGTATGCTTAGCGGTTTCATCATGTTGATGCGATTAGCATGGCTGCACAGATGCCTGTGTATGCAAGAAGCTCGTGTGTGTGACAACTGCTGCTGCCACAGGTCAAGGACCCGTCAGTCATGGACTATGACAGGCGCACACCCTTGTAAGCACAGATGCGGCTAACGTGCATGACTACACCTTCATTGCGACACACCTTGTACTGCCAGGTTTAGTATGCTGACATGCTGCATGCATGGATGTCTGCCAGATGGCCCTTCTGAATGCTGTGTGTATGATCCCCTTGCTCGTGCAGGCACATAGCATCTGCTGAGGGCGCGTTCTCCGTTGTGCAGTGGCTGGTTTGTGAGGAAAATGTTGATGTGAACCCCTTGGACCGGCACAACAAGACGCCCCTTGAGGAGGCAGCACGCAATGACCACACAGAGGTGGTGCGGCTGCTGGGTGACAAGGGTGCATGTATCTGGGAGGACGACAAGGTGCGGGAAGGAGATGATATTGACGGGCTTTGTGTCATGTCTCATGTGCGCATGGATACATGCTTGTGTGCTGTTTGTATGCCCATACATGGGTCCAGCAACCGTCCTGCCATTGAGAAGGCACACTGGTAAGCTGCACACAGTGTCCTGGTGAGGGTGAGCATTGATTCAAGTACACCTCAAGAGAAACAGCCGAGCTGCAAGTATTGCCTTGCATCCTTTCTTGTTCACACAGCTTGTACCGCTTGAAAAATCAAAGATTCGCGGCATTGTCAACACGCGGCGCATGATGATGCAGGCGCGTGTGGTGTGGGTGCACTCTCATCGCTTGTGGGCAGAGGGATGGCGTAGGGCCCAGGCGGTCAAATGTCTTGAACATGGTGCAGTTGGCATGGTGTGCAAAAGGGTCATCACCCACAGTCAGGAGGGTGCTCTGTTTTGGTCCCATGTGTGCATCGTTGGCACCGCATCGGAGCTCTGGTGCCATGTACTGCCTGCAGGAGCTGGGGTGGGACCCTGAGTGGGAGGTCAATCCCAAGGAGCTCAAGCTCATTGAGAAGATTGGCAGCGGAGAATTCGGAGACGTGTACAAGGCCAAGTGGCATGGGTCCTTTGTGAGTACTGGATGGCTGGGGTCGCATGGCATCACGGTTGCTGTGCACCTCGCTGCATGAGCCTTGCCCAGCTACAACTCGGTGTGATGTGCAAGCAGTGGAGTGCACAGTCGTGGAACAGTCAGGTCCAGGGTTTGCAACGGAGATGTGGCGGTGGACATATCCTGTGGGCCATACGTAAGGATGTCTAAACATTATTGGTCCACAACACATGCAAGAAACCTTCATCATGATGGCATACGATTGGCAGTGTGTGTATTCATTATGTCCAGATCATACCATTGATGTTCGCGCATGCAGGTTGCTGCCAAGCTGCTCAAGCGGTCGGACGAGATTGCACTGGGCGATTTCCGCACCGAGATCGCGATCCTCCGCAAGATCCACCACCCCAATACCACGCAGGTGCACATGACACATGTCGGTGTGGGTTTGAAAACTGCTGCATGCAGGGATGCGACTCCACAGCCCTAGCAGCAGGCTGCATCAGGCTGTGCACTGGCTCAGGACGCTGTGCATGCGGTTGGGTTTGCGGTTGTGAAACAGCAGCAGGATGCAGGATGTGTGCCGCACCGCTGCTTCGAGTGACATGTGTGCTGGGGCCAGTACTGCTCGAACTAAGGATTGCGCTGGATCAGGAACGCATGACATGGTGTGACCGGTGCGCGCACAGTTCTTGGGAGCATGCACCAAGCAGAAGCCGTACATCGTGATCACTGAGCTCATGGCGTGCTCACTGGCGGACGCGTTCCACCGCACCTTCTACACGCCCTCACCACGCCGCCAGGTGTGTGTGTGCTGGCAGCAGCCCCATCATCTTGTTGCACCACGGGCATGATGCGGGGGTTGGCACGAGTGGGCCGCACTTCATGCGCATCACTTTGTGCATCTTGGGGCTGAGTGCGCTGGCCTTACCGCCGGCAATAGGCATCAGAGGAGCCAAGTCACGCACCAGGAGCAAATCAAACACTGCAATGCTCTGTTCCTGTCCGATGCCAGGTGGAGATTGCACTTGACTTTGCGCGCGGCATGGCGTACCTGCACTCACGCCGCCAGCCCATCGTGCACCGCGACCTCAAGCCGGCCAACCTCATGATCAGCGGCAACCTGCATGCCGACACAGAGCAACTGTTCCTGGACTCAGGGGTCATCAAGGTGAACCAGGGGTTTGTTGCGAGTCTGGAGTCTGGATGGGGTGCCTTGGCTGGAGCTGTCTGATTGTTGCACGTGCCAAGCTCTTGCATGGGCCAGAATGATACGAAGTATCACTGGGTTTGACTCAGGCAGGGCACCCGCACCTCATACACGCTCTGCAGGTGGCTGACTTTGGTCTGTCCAAGTCACTTGTGCCAGTGGAGAAGCACGGGCAACTGTCACATACAATGAGCACAAATGCAACATACAAGTTGACAGGCGAGACAGGGTCATACAGGTAAGCAGGTCAAGGATCATAAGCGGCTGGTAAACCAGCATGACTGCAACTCAGTTGCGATAGTTTCCTAGTTATAATAAGGTAGCTGACACATGCATCCAACACCCATCCAGGTTGAGCCGCTGTGTGGCTTGGAGGCTGCCTGTGCATATGTTGTGGCGCAAATCATTTGGTCGCATGCGTGTGGCAGGTACATGGCACCTGAGGTGTTCCGCCACGAGCCCTACAACCTGAAGGTTGACGTGTACAGCTTTGCAATGATTGTGTTTCAGGTGCGGCACAGGGCTTCAGAACCTGCACCTTTTATACGTGCGCCACCGCCATTGCAGCAGCTGTGCTTGTGAATGATGCATGCTATGAGTTCTTGACGCACACATGAACAGCACGTGCAGGTGCACGAGGCCAGCTCTCCACAGCCATGCAACACACCCTGGCTTGGTGCACATGTCAACACCCTGCTCCTGTCCCACATGTTGCGGCTGTGCTGGATGCCACGTGCAGCTGTTTGAGTGCTCCATCCCGTTTGCTGGTGTGGACCCGGTGGAGGCGGCGCGTAACGCTGCACTGCTGGGCGTGCGCCCCAGCTTCCCCCCACGCAACAAGCTGTCCAACGTGGAGCTCAAGCTGCGCGAGCTGGTGGTGGCATGCTGGGACGCAGACGCCGAGAAGCGGCCTACCTTTGAGGAGGTGTGCACGGATGGTGTTTGTTTGCAGCGCAGGTCAGGACATGCCTGCTCTTGCTTTGTCAGGGCTGCGGGTTGTGGCAGACCATGATGTGGTTGTGGGTTCTTATGGGTGCCTGGCCGTGGTTGACACCACCCCATCCTGCACACGTTGCACACGTGGCTGCTTCCCATGCTGCGCCAGGTTGTGCTGCGGTTGGAAGAGCTGCTCAAGGAGCTGCCGAAGCACCAGTACTTTGTCAAGGGGCAGGCGCCTGGTGACTGCTGCACTGTGTCCTGAGCTGAGCTGTGCTTCATTGCACGGGTGCATGACTGGGCGAGGTGTCCGGAGCAAGCACTTCAAAGTGGGCAAGTGGCGCAGCAGCTGCAGGGTTGTGGTTTTGGATCGTCATAAATGTTTGAACACCCTCCGCTTTCATGTGGGGTAGCAGCTGTCAGTCACTGTCACTGGACGGATTGAGGTTGCAGCTTGACCAGGAGTCATGGTACATTTCCAAGCATGGCACTCAGGTGAAATCAGGCGCCAGTGGGCAAGTAAGGGCCTCCTCTGATGCTGTTTCAATGCGTGAGGGTCATGCAGGGATGGCAGCAGTGGAGCACATGCAGCCAGCTGAATGTGCTGGCCTGCGCACGCGCCGTCATGCCTGTGGTTGGTGGTGTCTTATACCTTGTCACCAAAACATGGGACATTGGATTTAGATGCATGGTGGGAGCTGAGATTGCTTGACCATTTGTTGGCTTCTGTATGGGACTTGCACTTCTTAAGTGCTGTGAAGTGTGTGTCAACGTTTTATGGACATGTATTCGTGCGTGATGGAATGTGTTGGCATGGGTTTAACTCTTAACATACTCAATCTGTTGGATGGGTTTCTTGTGGACTTGCTTGAAAGACTACTTTCATACTTTGACATTTGAGGAGGGTTTTACAGTGGGGATTGTTGATGTCTGCAAGGCCTCATTCATACAAAAGGTAAAGCGTAATTACCAATTGCAGGTTACAGGATGTGAATACCTGGTCAATAAACAACGTCACTTATAGACAACCCACTGCATGCAGCCGCCAATGTGCCTTGCTTGCAGCACTCAGCTCCACAGCCCACATGCACAGCATCGCTGACCACTCCCCAGCCCCAGCCCCAGTTGACCTGTGGGCCGCAGCTCCTCATGATCGGCACATGCAGTTGGCACGTGGCAGCGTAGAAAAATGCATCCTCCCAACAAGCATCATGTTGCAGGCCATGCCACAAGCGACATGGCCCTGAAAATGAATTGTTGTTTATGTGCTCAAGATTTGTTTGCTCCAGGTTTGCCCAATTCTCGTAGGGCCACGTTCAGCACCATGACCATGCCGCAGCTGCACATGACGTACCCATCGAGCAGACATGTCATGTTTCCAGTCACGCTCATTGTCAGCTCACTGAGTGATGCTGCTGGCATCTCCCAGCGCTGTGGAGAAAATGTTCCCCACGCTCCTTGATACTGGTTTGTGCTTGGGCCTGGTGACAGGTTACTCCTGGTCAGGGGGTGGAGGCTGCAAAGGCGATCAAAAGAGTGAGACACGTGGCCAGGACTACAAGTCAGCAAAACCCTGACCTGCCCCCATGCACATTCTGACATGCAGCACAAGTCTGACATTCCTTCATGCACGTCGGGCCATCACTGTTCACACATACCGTATGGTCGCGCTCTGACCGCTGGTCTGGTGCGCGGTCGCGGTAGCTCTGCCGTTGCGATGCGCGTGGTGGGTACTGGTCATGGGGGGGCGTGCGGTAGCCACCGCCATCGCGGGATGAGGGCGGGCCGCGTGAGGGGTACTCACGGTAGTCGCGGGAGGATTGTGGGTAGAGGCCGGGCTTGGCTGGGTAAGGTGGCATGCCGCCCTCTTCATCACCCTCCTCGCCCTGTACACACATGAAGCAGCGTCTCAACATGCTGCCCGATCAGCTGGCCGGGCACGTCGTGCTCCAGGCAGCTCACATCAAGTGCAGCTGCCAGGTCAGTTCATGTCTCAAGGTCACCAGGGAACCTGGCTGCGCACCTCACGGATAGAGCTCTCCATGCCTGTGTGACGACAATGCAGATGTACATGCATGTAAATTAGGAAAGCCATCGGTCAAGAACCTCAAGATGCACCCGGCCATCACTGCTGGAGTGCAGCTGCCTGCATCGATTGACAACTACAGTTGTCCATATCATACCATGTCACAACAGTCATGGCATCCATAGCAGCACATACACTTGCCCTTGACTGCCCTTGACTGAAATACTGTGTAACAACATTGATACCATGTATGCATGCACTTACGTGGGGGATAGTCCTTGTAGATGGGATTGTCGCCCATTTGCTTCTCCAAGGGTGGTGCTGTCTCGGGCACGTTTTGAAAGCCCAGCATCTGGCGTGGTGGGCCCAGGCACACCATGCTCATGGCCATGATAATGGACACCACGATGGGCACAGTGCGCACGATGGCTGGGTCAAAGCGGGAGGTGCCATTGTCAAGTTCACCAGGGAAGAGGCACATGCAGATAGGGTTGGTGAAGATGATGACGAGCAGGAAAGTGAGCATTGATGCAAACGCGTGCACGTAGTCACGGATCTTCAGATAGTAGAACTCGTACACACGGTCCTTGTCATAGTCAGTTGGCAGCGAGAAGCACAAAGGGCCGTAAAAGGGGATGATGAAGACCCAGAACTTCTGTTGATTTGTTGCCGTGTATGTGTCCGTGAAACACGCCATGGTGTTGAGGATGCAGAAGATAACCAGCAGCGCAATCATCAGCTGCCGCTGCTGGGGCTCGCAGCTGCCACTGTCATTGATGATGACGTTGGACATAATGAAGTACACCGTCAAGGTGTTCGTTGGGAAGAACGCGGAGATGCGCGTTATGGCATCCATTGTTGCTCCTCACTGTGCTGCAAGTGGCGCACAAGCGTCGTTGTTGTTATGCTTTCGCCTATGCCATGCAAGCACATGCAGACCCCAAGGCCCCATGCAGAAGCGCAGGCGCACTGTGCAGGGCTAGGTTGCGGCACCTGCATGCAATTGTAACTCTATTGTGCGGGGTTCGTGCTTGGGTGTTATGTGCAGGGTTGTTGACTGACGCTCAGGCCCCCATAACCCCTGCATTGGCCTAGCTCAGAAATGCAAAGACGCTGTTGTATTCTCATTGGCAGGACGAGCAGTGTTGCAGAAACCCCACCTCCGCTCCAGCAGCGCCCCAGCGGTCAAAGCTTTTACAGATGTTCTTAAATTATATGTTTTCTTTGTTTTTGTAGCGCAATGGTGAAGTTCAAGTGATTGCGGTGGTCAAATTCGGCCCAGAGACAAGGCACGATGTAAGCCTGATTTCCCTTCCTTGACTTTCTGGAGCTGAAGATGACAAGCCAAACAGTGAATCCGAATCCATTTGCAGGTGGTTGGACGGTTGACGAATTAGCCCGGATTCGGAGCTAGGATCCAAGCGGCGCAGCATCGGTCTTACAATCCCCGATAACCCGGAGAGCAGAGCGAGCCATCCAAGAGGATTATCAGCGCACGCCAGCTACACAAAACCGTGAGGACAGTGAAGTGTGGTTCCATCAATGGTGATCGTGGTGGTTGTGAAAGAGCACTCTAAAATGTGCATGCCGACAAGAGTCCACCATCTGCGCGGCCATCTGTTGGTGCGTGGATGCTTTAATCTATTGCAATAAGCGCAAACCGCAATTCCAAGCACGTTCCCTAAGCATGCATACTGCAGAACAAAGGAAATCCTCGGCCACTTGGCAAGGCAGTGTCAGCTCTCCGTTCCTCTTGACGTACAGCCGTACACAAATCTCCAGCAACATGCCACTTAGCAGTACCTCCAGGCTAAGCCAAGAGCTACTTTGATCGCAGCCCTCCCAACACGCAGCAGCATCTCATGTACCTGCTGTTGCCCTCTCTCAATAAGTTACCATAATGGGCGCCTGGAATTCGGACCACCAATACACCTTGACAACCTAATGCACCTTGACATAATCCTTGCGTGCACTGTCAAAATGAACATGAACCAGCATCAATGCGCAGGCAGCCCAGCTGCGCCCGTGGGTAAGGCGCGTGGCAACACCCTCTGTAGTGCACATGCACTTCAAGGCCATGTACGCCTTTGCATCCTACCCTCGTCATCAATGTTGACGGCGCACTCGCAGCACAGCTGCCTGCACCATGCGCCACCAGATACACAAGCATTGGCTAATGCCCACACTGCCACATGCCCTTTCAACTGCATAACCTGCAGGCGAATCACGAAGGTGCATGCAACAATGGAGACAGCACAACATGAGTTCCTCCTGCCAAGCATCCCGCTGCAATGCGCGCTGCATCCGCGCATCAAGCAGCCAAATGGAAATGCCACCCTCCCACCCACCATCTACATTAGTTGTTTGCGCAAACAGCCTGGCAGCTTCAAGCATGCTGGTCATCACAGCACCCCACAAAACTCACACATGCAGGTTGCGCACAGCTGTACATCTGCTTCCCTAGCATGTGTGAGGCCAAACCACAACACGTTGATCAAGAAAGACATCCATGCGCACGACATGCATCACAGCACGCCAGTGGCCTCGCAGCCTGTTCCTGTCCTATCAAAGATCTAATATTACCAGGAGCTGGGATGCCAAGGTGCATAAATACCGCCCACAAAACCGACAACACCGTCAAGTGCCATCCCTGTTTGACTCATGGCAATTCTCGCACACCCTGCAGCTGGTGCGGGTGCCTCCGCAGCAATTTCTGACTCTGTGCTGCATTACTCTTGCAGCATTGTCTGCAGCCCCTTGTGACAGGCAGCTGTGCGGGTGGAAGCAACATCTTTGTTAGGCTGGCACAGACAGCCAGCTGCTACTTGACCATGCCGTATCATGGGAATGCAAAATGCACTCGATAAAGTGCCTACCAGTACGCCGTTAAAACCGCTGGCTCATGCAGCACAGCAGGCAGTACAAGGGTGAAATGCAACTGGGGCCGGCAAGTGCCCCTGTTCTAGTTTCGCAGTGCTGCTACTGCGGTAAAAAGGTTAGGTTTCAACAAGAGGTTTGCCGGTGGTGATGGTGGTAGGCGCCCAGGTCACTTGCGCACCAGCTGCTGAAGCTGTTCATTGAGAGCATCCAGGATCAGCTGTTGGCGTGCAGCCATCTCCACCTGCTGCTGGTGCAGCTGCTGCATGCCCTCAAAGTGTGCTGCCAGCGCATGAACCAGGTCCTTCGAGTCACCCGTGCTGCTGGCTCTGCGCTTGGATGGCCGCTCAGCTTGACCCTGCCGATCATGCTGTGCAGCCACACCCTCCTCAACCTTTAATGAGGGGTCTAGCACCTTTACAAGTGACTGGGGCCCACAGCCACTGCTGTGCAGCTGGGGTGCAGATGCTGGTGGTGATGCAAGGTTGACACGTGTGCGTGCATTGTGGCGCACACGTTGCTGCGACTGGTGACCAAAGGTGTTTGTGGCTGCCGGTGACAGCAAAGGCATACTGGACGGCGCTCCCTGGGCAGCTCCAGCTGTGGCACGGGTTTTCGACGTGGTGCGGTTCAGCTGTGGCTGAGCGGCTGCAACGCCTGCCATGCTCTGTGCTTCCGACGGTGCAGTGGCATCCGTGACCATGAGGCCGGATCCAGCGCTTACTGCTGATGCACTGCCCCTGCCGATCTCTGCACGGGTGTGCATGGCGGTTGTAACCGTACTCGGCATTCCTGACAGAACCGAGCACTGCTGTGACTGCACCTGGTGACTGACTGCTGTACCTCGAGCAGCAGATACCGTGAGGCCAGTACAGGAGCCACTGGCCAGAGATGCGTCATCAGTGCTTGCAGCGGTGCGAGAGGAGGGGCACGTCACTAGGGCAGGGCCCTGCTGAGGAAATGCTCCAGCCTGAGTGGTGCTGGGCGACTCTGAGTGCCTGCTCACCAAATCTCCAGCAAGTATGAAAGGGTTGCATGTCATACAGGTGTTGCCACAGGAACCGGCCCCTGGGACAGGAATGGGGTCCAGAGCAAGCATGCCCTGACCCTGATACTGTCCGTGCTGCCGCCGCACCAGCTGCATGCTGCTCTGATGAGCAGTTGGCAGCTGTTGCTCACGTGTATACGTTTCGATGCTCGCACGCTTCGACGTCGACCTCTCCCCACTGATTGAGTCCAGACCTGCCAGTATGCCGCTGCCCATCTGCCAGCTGGTCATGGTGCCTTCAGGGCAGGAGGAGACGGCTGTGGCACCCCCCCTGCGCATGCTGTTGAGCAAGCCTGTGGCACCAGGCAACGCTTGTGCGACCATGTGCTGCATGCCGCTCACATGCGCCTGGCTGGCGGCGGACAACTGCTGGTTCAGTGGTTGCTGTTGGCCTGCAAGCTGTGCTCGTCGAGGCGCAAAAGCACTCAGCGTTGTTGCACAGGGCTCTTCCTGGCACTGCAATGCTGTGAGCTGTGACCGTGGACGTGTCTGGGGCCTAGATGACGTACAGGCCAACAGCGTGGCCTGCCGGGACTGGTGCAGATGCTCCGCCAGCCTCGATAGGGGTACGCTGGCATCGTCCAAACCCAGCGGGCACTGCAGCTGCTGGCGCCAGATTTGTGTCTGCATGTCATCAGCAGGCGGGACACGGTGTGCCATGGTGTCTGTCCACGTGATGCCCAATGGCGACTGCAGCGGCAGGGTCTCCGGGCATGAGATGGGCAGCATGTGTGCACCCACATGAGTGGCATTGTGCTGGGCAGCGGTGGGAGTGACATGCTGCGGCTTTGGAGCCCTTGCGCCCGTCATGTATAGTTTTGACCCATCCAGCTCCACAGCCCCAGCAGCGCATGCATCATGGAAGGCTCCGCTCATGCTGTCAGTGAGCGCTTGCCCCCTGCTTCCCTGGCTGGTGATGGGACCTATGCTTGCAGCGCTGGGTGCGTGGTCAATACTGGCACTGTCGGTGCTGGTCGCAGGCAGGCGCGCTCGCTGTGGAACTGGGCCTGGCTGGCAGCAATCCGGGGCCATGTGTGGCGCATCCACTGCACTGACGCTGGTCCAGCTCATGTCGATAGCAGCTGCTGGTACATCTGCCAGCATGGCAGCCGGCCATGTTGAGGTGGGTAACCGCTCCATCTGCAAACATTCCATACGCAGGGCCCAACCATGGATGTTGTGCAGCAGGCGGCACACATGCAGATTGCCCAGGAGCCCCAGTCAACAAAAAAGAACATAGGTTGCAATTGTCGCGTAGAACCGGAAAAGCTATCAATGTGGCTTCAGCGGATTCAATGCTTGTGCAATCTACGCCAGGATGCTTGAATCTATAGGCCTGCTGCAGGGTGCCTGATTACCTTCAAACCTACCGTGCTGGATTTTTAAAGTTTTCAGAGGATTTATGCAGACCGCAGCTGACAAATGCGCGGATCTTGCAGAGTTCTGGGCTTGATGAGCACGAGGGATTGAGCCGGGCGCAAGAGATAATGATCACCTAACCCCACATTGACTGCTTATACGTGAGCGCGTCCTCGTTGCGTCCCTACAACCGTGGTTGCCGTCACAATGTGAACACATAAGCGATCATTTTAAATGAACTACAAGCACAACAAGCGGCAATATGATCATGGCCACATGAAAAAAGAGAAAGGATGAATCACATTGTAGGTGATCAATGAGTTTGTAAAAAAGTTCAGGCTGCCTTGCAAACAATTATTGTGAGGGCGACTTCAGCCCATCGGGGTCTAACCTACGCGATGAACCCGCACTCATGGCGCAACTCACGCAGGCTTGCTTGATAGCCAGGCCATGTATGTGCATATGAAAGGTCTGACAGCCAACGCATCCAAATCGAAGGTGATGGCATTTCATGTGTCACCCGCCTCCTCCTTTGCAGTACAGGGCGGTAGGCAGTCCTCCATCGGCGTTGGAGTGGGTGGATGAATTCCGGTATCTGGGCATGGTGTTTGGCTTACACTGCAACATGACCACGCAGCAAATCAGTGGGCGGGTCCATTGATGGGAGGGATCAGGGAGTGCCTCGACTCAGCTAGGCAGTTGGGTGCACGTCGCATGCCTCACGTACAACTCAAACTCTTCCAGGTGTATGCTCAGTTGTATGGCGTGTACGCTAGCCAGGTAGCCAGGTGGGGAACACACTTCATCTCCCCTAAATGTCTGAGCGCATCCAATATACATCTTCGGCATGTGCGGTTTTGACGAGGTTCGCTTGATGTTCGACTGTGCTGCCACTGCTGCACTTAGGACTAAGTTTGCACCACTTTCTGCTGGGCTGGAGTGAAAAGACCTTAGGGCTCTGTGGAAAGAACAAACGGCTGCCTAAGTTCAGATCATCCTGTATAGACACTATGGACGCAGAGTTTTTGGACTGATGTTCTGGTGAGTGACGAGTTTGCTCAGATGGTAACAACAGTTCATCTCAGGGCCTTGCAGCCTGCACGCTTGGATCCCTTGATGGACGTTGCAGCCACACCCGCCTGGGTCCAAGCCCTGAACAATCCGCAATGGGCAATGGAGAACCAACCAGCACCTTCATCCAACCGCTAGCAACACAACTTCCCCGCGTCCGCTTGTAGCATGCGCCCCTCGTGCTAGGTGCTAAGACCCTCTGTGCCTACCAACAGCCATCGCTCATACCATGCACGGGTCATAAAATATGCATACATACAGCATGTATGGCAGCTGCTGATCCCAAAAAGCACTTGAAACTTTAGCAGGTCACACTTGCTACCCGCCTGCCAACAAAAATTACAGACGAACGAATGCTGCAACAAACATCCGCACACGGTCCAGTGTCAACTCCCTCCAAAACAGTTGTGGGCTTGGAAATGAAAGGACACGACGTGCAAAAAGGTCCATGGACAAGATAACATGGCAAGAGTAAAAATAACTGCAGTGACACAAGAATACACAACTGCTGCACAACTGTACGAGCACAAGTAACAACGCGGCTGCAAGTATGCAGCAGCAGGAGTGCTATTTGACACAGCTGCAGCAGAACTACAAGCACTTCTGTTGCACGCTCGTAATGAGAGAACCTGCACATCTTCAAGCCAGCACCCATCGTCAATGATCAGGTTGGAGACAATCTACTGCTGGAAGCAACAGAGGAATCCTGCCACAAAGCTGGCCAATGCGCTGCATGCGTCGCAGTTACTTCTGCACATCCCCACATCAAACACCACTGGGAGTCTGCGATTGACCGACGTGACCCCAGCACGCAATGTTGCACAAGACGCAAACAGCACTGGGTGAAGGTGCACAAGGCAAACAGCACACCTTGGCTGCATGGACATGCTGTTATGGGTGAAGTTCGCATCATGGGAAAGCATCCATGCATCACTGCGACGAAGAATCGTCTTGTGCTTGTATTGTAGCACACAGTGTGATGGCACCAGACCACAAATTGCAGCACATTATGATACACCCAGTTGAACATTGCTGCCATTGACCCACATGCATGGTGCTCCGCAAGGGCACAGCACGCATGCAGCACAGAGAAGTCCTGAGTCAACAACAGGATTCCTGCCTGATTCATTTGTTCACAAGCTCTTGCAGCTGCGCACTCAGCACGTTGAGGATCAGCTGCTGGCGTGCGGTCATCTCCACCTGCTGCTGGTGCAGCCGCTGCATGCCCTCAAAGTGTGCTGCCAGCGCATGCACCAGGTCCTTTGAGCTGCTGCCAGCCTTAACGGGCCTCTGCTTGACCACACGCTCAGAGACAAGTTGTGGAACCACCAGGGCTGCACCCCTCTCGCACGCTGTCACACCCCCGCTGATGAGGTTTGCATCAGCTGACATCCTGCAGGGTGCGCTGCCCAATGGTGCAGCAGGTAGCGAGCTTGCATCTGGAACAGGAGTGCCAGCAGGGTAGCGCAGGTGCATCAGCACAGCATGTGTTGGCATGCAGCATTGGGCCACCGCTGCATGTGCGCCCTGAGCACATGCAGCTGCTTGTATGTCAAGGCCTGCGGCAGTGCTTGCCTCAATGCCAGCGTTCTGCTGTGCAGAGGGCAATGGACTGGGCAGGGAGCTGCCAGAAGCGAGTGACGACGATCCCAATATGGTGGCAGGCAACAGCAGCTGCTGAGAAGGCATTGTATCCTGTCCTCCTTGCATACAAGTAGCCTCGTTGGGCATGGCATCTGCGCCGGCAGGCTGTAGGTAACAGGTGCTGAGGCAGTGCCATGGGTCAGCAGCGGCCGCTCCTTCCACCAGGTCACATGCCCACTGCGGAGTGAAGGCTTGTGAACGTCCAGCATGCAGCTTCAAATCGTCATACACCTCCCATGCGCCATGGTGTGAGCTGCTGAGGGATGCGCCACGCTCGGATGGTAATGATTCTGTGCACACGTGGCACAGCTCATGAGATGGCGGAGGGGAGAACTCCTGTGCATCTTCCTCCGCTAGGAATGCAGTAAGGGCAACAGCTCCGCGTTGGCCTGTGTTAGGCGCATGCTTGGTGGCCGTGCACATCAAGCTGCGCCCTGAGCCGTACTGGGGGCAGGCCCCATCCACCTGCTCGGCATGGGGAGTGCATGACGCGTGAACATGTTGCATGGTGCTACTGCTTTGGTTCAGAGCACCACGCGCAGCCTACCTGGGCGCACAGCTTCCGCCCTGCAGAAGATGGTGGTAAAAGCTGGTACTCAGGTGCGCGCATAATATCTGCGAACAAAGGTCAAAGATTACCACGGGTTTGAGACCGCAAAGAGGATCTACCAGAGGCGGTGCCCTCTGTGCGCGTGCAAACAACGGGAATTGCCACGAAGGTTGGTAAAAGCCCTGGGCCAACACCCCCATCACCAGCTGACGAAGCTTGGCGTAATAATCAACCGGATGTTAGCATGTCAACTATTCATTTCAGGAAACCAAGAACACGAAAGCTCACCCCCTTGATTCATAGCCATGCACCGCACAACGACTGGCTGGAGACAGCTTTAACAGTCCAGATGCCAACGCCACCAGAAGCGCCACAGGAACTCAGACTTTACGCCGATTTGTCACCACGCAGCCCTGCTCTTAAGGTGTAGCGCCCGGATCAGTCACCGCTGCGCAATATTGCCGGCTGTTATGCTCCTGTGCGCCAGTGGTAGGACAGGAAAAACCCTAAACCCTGAACCTGGATCCCTTTCATGTTGTAGCCTACATCGTTCAAGTGGGCTTTGCACATCCTATACAGTGCTTCGTGGGTCAGAGTCTCAGTCGCTGTGAACCGACTGTTGCGGCGGTAGTTAAACGATAACAAAGATAATTATAACAGTGGAATCCATCGCACGGAAACTCCCGCAAGGTTATTCCGTCCCATCGTGTCGATATGTACCCTGCCCCATTTAGTTTTAATGTACAGCTTGCTATTGCCGGGCACGTGGTTCCTTGGCTCCTGGGATGGAGATGAGCATCGTACTTTTTGGCAGTGTACCTCTGCAACAACATGACAACTGGTGATCAGAGAACCTGGATGCACGCTTACTACGAAGGTTCAACCAGCAGTGTAAGCAGGAGGAAGTGATGAGCTTGGCTGATGAATGGAGTGTGGCGAGTCGTGGTCCATGCACATGATGGGCTGGGAATTCTGAAGGTGTGCGTGTCACCTGCAGCCTGCAAGGCACAGATCACAACACACTGGCTCTCCCACCTTATGCTCCCTGTTCCTTTCTGAGCCTGCTAGGCCTTTGCCGGTCCGTTTGAAGACTTGGATATTGGGCCTTGGCAGCTTCAGCCTGCAGCGGTGCTAGGATAAGACAGTTGATTCGTGGAGTGTGGCTAGGTGTGAGCTGGCCATAGGGTGATGGTTTATGAAAAGGGTTAATTACGGGGGGCCCAAAGGCGTCAGCTGCAACCTTGAGCCACCGCCAGGCCAGTGTTTGCTGGCCAGTTTACACCTCGCACACGTCTGCTCCCGCTATGGTTCCCAAGCATCTGTGGGTGTAGAAGAGCTCTGCACTCAACACTCTTTGTAAATGACTACAAGTAGCAGCTGGTCGTACTGCTGGGAGCTTGCCTGATCAACGCAAAAATGACTTCGGCAGGCGCAAGCGTCACGTACTCATGTTACATTACGAAAGGAGGCATGCCTGCACCAACCCCCAAAGTTCGGAACAGTTCGCATGCAGTGCCTGCCACCCGGCCCCCTCCTGTGCCCCTGGATGTGATGCTATGTGCAGCCCAGCCCCATTCAGCAAAGTGAACAGTGAGGGTGGACACAAGAACGTGACGCTCCATCACCGCGTTCAGCAACACATCAGCCCAGAATGGGTGTTGATGTCAAGAAAAATGCTTAATAACCGCTTCCACATCCTTCATGTGGCAACACGCATCCTGTATAGGATGCAAGTGACATTCATTTGCTGACCTACGACCACCTGCAGCAGCTAGGCAAGACACCAGTGGCAACAGCCCAACAAGTTGACCACCTTGCAAACCCACCCAAGAAAACACCAGACGAAGCCAACAGCCTGCCAACACCCAGGAACTAAGGTTGAAACCACGCTCAACATTCTGATTTGCTGCCCTGACGCACACTTCCAGTGGCTCATTTCTTGGCCCCACTGTGTTCATATTGATCACACAATGTGCCAACCCTCTCCGCCAAGCCGACCATCGGTGACCACTGATCACCGAACACTGGTCAGATGCCATGTGGCACATGTGCAACCCCCGAGCCGATCAACATCCAGTTAATGTTCAGCTCTGTTCACCAATAGTATAACAGTGCTGTTGCGATCAACAACGCATACAGCAACATTACAAAGCACTCAAATACTGTCATCCAGCACCTGCAGTTGCACTGTTTTCCCTGGGCCAGAAGGATCAGCCGCATGCCAAAACGTGCTTCACGTCACCACTCTGGCCCATCATGAAGATAACACAAACAAACCACAATCAACAATTATCACCAACACTTGCATTCGTGTACGTGCTGATGACACAGTGCTTGCAGCCCATCGTGCAACTGTGCAACGCAAGCGGAACAGGCTACTAATGCTTGTACCAATACGATCTCGCAATACGATTGATAAACACTTCAAGGCCAACCCTGCAGCGACAAAGGTCATTGCAAGGACAACTTGTTCTCAACTCCAATGTCCAACAACCTGGTTGCCAAAGCCTGGTACCATCGTTACTTGCGCACCAACTGCTGAAGCTGTGCATTTAGAGCATCCAGGATCAGCTGCTGGCGTGCAGCCATCTCCACCTGCTGCTGCTGCAGCTGTTGCATGCCCTCAAAATGTGTTGCCAGGGCATGCACCAGGTCACGAGAGCCGTCCACGGCATGGGAACGTTTCTTCTTGGCCGCACGCTGAGGAATGGGTGGTGGCGGCATTAGTGCTGGGTACCCACCAGCTGCAGAGGTGGCAGCATGATTGTTGTGGGCCTGCACTGCATGCCTGTCCTTGCAGCCACGCTTCTTCATGTTGCACGATGCAGCGCTCTCCGGGATGCTGAGGATGTCATTGCTCGCAAGGCAACCGGCCAGTGCGCCAGCTGCAGATGCAGGGCTGGTTCTGCCACCCATTGGTATGCCTAATGAGGTCAGAGACTGATAGCTGCACGAGCCGTGGGAGCTGACATCCATCATGCTGGATTGCTGCAGGTGCATGCCTGAGCCCACTCTGTGCAGCTGGGTGCCAGTGGAGTTATTGGACGTTGTGCAAAATGCGGTGGGATGCAGCGTAGGGGAGCAGGTGTTGAGGCATCCCCATGGGTCAGCAGGGGCAGTGACACCAGCAGTAGCACTGCCAGTTTGAGCATAGTGCACCAGGTCGCATTCCCACCCTGGCTTGGCGCTGCAGGATGCAGTCAGGCGCTCAAATGGGCCATAGCCATGCTCCTCGCTCTGCATGGACGCGCCAGTGTGGCATGGGTCCAGCACAGAGACGAGCAGGTGGTCCAAGTTGTCTGGGCACACAGCTGGAGCTGCATATGCTGGCCTGGGGGCTTGTGGCTCGTGTTGTGTGCTCGCTAGCGCAACCTGCATGCACAACCCAAGCACATGATACCTGTAGACACAGCATGCCTGGGAGCTGCCTCTTGAGTGCACTGAACATCACTCGGCGGTCAGCACACCTGCTGAGCACCATCGTGCCCCATGCAAGCAGCCCAGCAGTCAGGCGCCACATCTGCAGCGGGGGTCATTCAGTGCAAGAAAACACGACATTGGTTCATCGTGCTCATGTGGCTCGTGCGTCGCAGTAGGGCTGCAAGTTGTATTATGGTCCAGTATGACCTTGTTGTGCACAATCACAGAGTGGACCGCGACTGTGCAAGTTCAGCGGGCAATTTCGTCGTTCAAGTAAGCGCCATTCGTCTTCTGGTGCTTGGCCCGTCGGAACAGCCATTGTTTGCAGCAGACATGCGTAGTAGCGCTCATCGTCCATGACAACCCCACTCCCACCCACCCCTAAATGTTTTATATCAAGCCCATGCACCGTAACTGGCGGCCTCCGCATGCGCTTACCTCGTGAACTGCACATGTTAAGGTGGCTGCTGCTCAGTACTGCCTGATTGCTGCAACCCAAGCAGCCGCACCAAAAATGTACAGCTCCTTTACAGCAGCACCAGAATGTCTGTTTGCGCCTGGACTCGCTCGCACTCGACCCAAGCTAGCCTCAGGGCTGATTGAACAGTGCAGCTGAGTGGGATAGGGGTCTAGCCAGCATACATTTGCACCAGCACCACCAGCCCACCACTGGCACAGTTTTCTTCATCTCAGCTACATCACACTTGTTGATGTTGTGGAGCATCTTGTTGCAATGTTGTGGAACATCTTGTTACACGTTATCATGAGAATGGCAATCATCTGAGTCCATCTACAAAGAGTTTTCATGTTGTCCATCATGCTTGTAGATCGGTGCATAATATCTTGGATGTATACGCAATGGTCCTAGTTATGCCGATCGTCTCCGATATTTCGACTTGCACTGGTCCTCATCATTATGACAACTGCTCCAGGTCGTGTAAACCATCCCTTGACTTCTAGCAGCTTGTAGCTGTGATATGAGAGATGCTACAAGCCATCAACAGCAGCGGCTTCATGCTACATTCCTGTATGGCCTTGCATCGCCATCAGCCATGGCAAGACTATAAAACCAAGCTTTTCATCAAATGACGTGGCAGTATCAACTACATCACTGCAGGACAGTGATGCCTGCTCAATTTGTTTGGTACACACTATGCAAGGGGCTTTGCTACGCGGCGTGTCCAGTACCCCTCTGAGCCTGCAGGAGCTGAAGGAAATCGAAAAGCTGTCAGCTGCAGCATGACACAGGTAGATTTGCCCTAAACACCGACGCCATGCCACCTGGCAGCAGCTCATCGTTGATAGATGGGTGCTTCTCTGGTCTGCTTTGCCAGGTCCTGGCAACCAGCTGAAAGCTGTGATGTCCTGCTATTTTGTTGATGCATGTCATATTCAGCAAGCAGGCAAGCTGCCGGCAGGGCTGCCCAGTGAAAGAATCCCAATGCTACATGCATGTTGTGGCACGCCCTGACACCTCCTGCAACCAGGCTACCAGTTGGGCCTCATCTCAGACTGCCGCTGCTGCCTGCAGCCCACTGCAGCCAATACTAATGGATGCGCTGCTACTGTCAAGAGTACGCGGAGTAAAACGTATGCAATGGACAAGCATCAAGCGCAGAGAACCGATTGACTGGGTTTCGCGTGTAAGCTCGGTATGCACTGGTTGCTTCTTCTGGCGCATCATGCGTGCGAACAGGAGCTCGTGCCTGCATTATCCTATTCCCCATGACCTGCAGCAACAAGTCCCTGCTGACACTGAGGACCATGGACTGGTGCAGGTAAGGGCCCCGCCGCACTGTTGCGCTGCCTTGGTTCGGCCTGGGCCTCATTGGCAGTTGGAGCTACTGCTGCTGCTGAGGAGCGCGACACACAACCCACGGCAGTTCCTGATGATGGCATTGTCAGTGCTGACAATTGGGGCCAGCCCAAACATTTACAAATAGATACCTCTGAAGTCTGAAAATTGAAGGCCGGTGATCACTTTAAAGGCTGGTGATCACGCAGCAGCAATTCAACATCATCATGAACGTAAGATCCATGTGTCCAGCAGGTGCGCAACTGAATATTGCAGCAGGTAGCGCACATGCTGCATGCACTCCCAGTGCAGACGATGTAAACTGTTTTACTGATACATGTGTATGCAGCTGCAACCCAAGCTGCCCACCTGATCACCACACCTCACGCTCATTGGCCAAGAACCCCCTCATTGAGAACATGAATGGAACGCAGCAGGGAACGCAGTGTCTCAGAATGAAATCGCATGGCAACACTGTTTGCAACAAAATGAGGCCCCACTAAGAATCAAGGTTGTGTTTGGGCAGGTGCACCAAGCACATCTGAGCAATAGCCGCCCTGTCGGGACGGACCCTGGTCCACACCACAGTGCTTGCAGAGTGCTGACAAATATTAAATTCTCAAACCGTTTTGTGCATGCACACCCTTAATCAGCAGAACAATCATGCTCATGCTCTGAAGTCCGGCACCCTTGACCCCTCAACGCCCACTCAATACAAGTATTTTTCTGGTACAACGTCATCCACATGGTACATGGTACCATCCACATGGCACATGGTACAGTGTGACACTGCATGACCGCAGCAGGTGCGAGCTGGTACCTTGCAGCTCAATAGGAGCAGCTGTGTGCTGAAGTGTTTCATCACAGTGAGCCCAAGTGTGAAGGATGGCTGTATGTGGCACCCCCAGCACTGCCTCTCCAGCACTTATGCAGTACCATCCAACTGCCCCAAAAGTTGCTGTGCGTGGGGTATGCCCACGAGGGTTTGATTGCCTCCCCCTTTCAGATGTCACTGTGTCCCGAGCTGCGCCTCAAGCTCTGCAAGCGACTGCTCGTATGCCGCCTTCTCATCATCCACAGGCCCTGCAGCTGCATCGTCCGCAGCCTGCACCTCGTCAACGGCCGGAGCCTGCTGCTGCTCCATGGACTGAGCAAGCACCTCACCATCCTCCAGCACAGCCTGCTCCAGCCGCTGCAGGCTCGCCTGGTTCACCAGCTGGGGCTGGGCAGGGGCAGGAGCACTGCTGGCTTCTGCGCCACCCGCGACTGCGCCAGACCCAGGGCGTGGGGTGCTGCGCGTGGCGGACGGGGGCCGGGGGCTGTTGGATGCGGCGGTTGCAGCCTCCACCGCCGCCGCAGATGGGGTGGTGGTGGCAGACGGCGGGCGCGGCGTGACCTGTGTGGATGACACAGCTGGTGGTGCCGGCACAGGGTCCAGCTGCAGCACCTCGTTCTCGGGCACATCAGGGATGGGAATGGAGCTCGACGTGATGCGGTCAGGCAGGATGGGCGCATGGGTGCCCTGCAAAGCGGCTGTGATGGTGCTGGCGTTGGACGAGCCGCGCAGGATGGAGCGCACGTTTGCGGTGACAGGCGGACGTGGCAGGAGGGCACCATAGTCGCCAGAACCAGCTGTGGTTGTGAGGCCCATACCGTCAAGACCATGCAGCTGGCCTGAGGAAGTAGGGGCCAGGCCGAGCGTGGTGGGTGGCGCGTACGTCACGGACGCTTTCCTGTTCTGGCTCGCAGGCCTGCACACGCACATTGTCAGACATCCGTCAGGGTGTCAGTCATACACCTTCACTGCCCATCCAGCCTATGCCTGCGCAGCATGCACCTTGACTGATGATGGTGCAACATGTGGCGTGTGATCAAGGATCACACATGTGTGCGCCATGTGCATACAAAGCATCAACAGCGCTGGCCCTGAGGACCCACTTGGGCGTCTTTGAGGAGGCGGTGTTTGGGTAGATGTTCATTGTGGCAGCAGGAAGGGAGTTGTTGGAGCCGCCAGCAACTGCCTCGACCCCGCCCTCGAGGTCCAGGGATGTGTCAGTGAAAGTAGAAGTCTTGTGGCCGTTGGCGAGGTGGGACGGCCACGTGTTGCTGTCCCCACTGCCGCCCTTGATGAGGCCGTTGCCGGGTGAGGAGGGGCTGCGAGACCACGTGCTGCTGTCGCCGCTGCCACCCTTGATGAGCGAATCCAACCCAGGCTGGGCGGACGTCGCGCGCGACATGTTGGCCAGGGATGTGCCGCGGCTCAGTGCACGGGTCATCTCCGCCTCCGCCTCCTTGCCGCCTGCCTTGCCGTACGCATTCTTAATCACACCACGCATGAACTCCAGGTCTGACTCATCGGCAGCAGCCAGCCACTGCGCAATGGGTGCACGATACCTGTGGTGCAGGATGCAGCAATGTAGGGGCACATACCTGAATCAACAAGCCAAAGGCAGAGGCCGTGAACAGGCGCAAACTGCAGCAGGCAACAGGGCAGTACCAAGGGCAAGATGCAAGGATCATGTCATAAACAAGCTGATGCACAAAAAGGGATGCAACCAGCTCACTTTTCTGTGACGACCATGTTCAGCTGGCAGCGCATCTCGGAGCTTGTATCGAAAAAGTGTTCGTACATGATCTCAATGAATCTGCAGGGCACACATGCCGATGGTAATTAAGATGTTGTCACAGCTGCACATGTAGCATTTGACATCCAAATCAGGGTCAAGGGCATGTGATTGTTGTGAGTGCAGCTGCTGATCATATGCAAGCACAGGTGCTGCCTGGTGCTGCCAGAAAGCAGTACAGTAGTTTGATCGTCGTTGCCTGCACATCCTGCCAGCCACTCACTGCTGGAAGTGCTCGCGCTGCTCCTCATCCACAGACACCAGGTAGTCCAGCATCTCGGGGAAGTTGGACAGCAGGAAGCGCCAGAACACGCCCACCTGGCCAGCAGTGCAGTGCGTCAGGATGAAATGGCAGTCACTCAAGGAGTGCGGCACCCACAACGTGACCGTTACAGGACATGCAAGAGGGGTCCTGCCGTTGGACCCAAGCGCAGCAAGCATCAGCAGGACAGCAGCCACCAGCTGCACAACAAGACCCCCACCTTCTTGACCGACAGGTACGAGGTTTCGCTCGTGGGGTGCACGTACTCTTGCAGGAACACACACAGCTTGTGCCACTCAGCCCAGTCGATTGCCTTAGCACGTGACAGCCACTTAAACATGAACATCGGCTTGAACACGCGGTACATGTAGCCATGGCCTCGGATGGAGTGGCCCCAGCGCTTGGCCACCTTCTTGTGCCGGCTTTGCAGTACGAACAGAGCTGCATTGAATGCGAGCTCCATGAAGAATGCTGCACCTAGTACACCCATCGTGCCCAGTGCAGCGATCATGCCAACCACCTGCCAAGTCACCAGTTGCGAAGCAGCATGATATGTGTGAGATGCCGACACAAAGATGGAGGAGATGGACAGGTGGATGGTGGACGGAGATGCACTTGTAACCTGCACCTGGCCATTTTTCTATGTGCAAAGCCCTCACTACCCACTCACATACGCCACCGTGGTTGTGTAGTCTGGCGTGATGTCATTGTAGAACACCAGACCCTGCACATCACGGGGGACCATTGCGGTGCCAACACATTCTTGCCCATCCCCTTGTGAGGAGCCATGCGGGTCTGCCATGTGCGATGCTTGCAACCCGCCACACCTGGATTCTGTGGCAAACCGCACCTACAACATTGTGCTGCATGTTCACGCACGGTAAGACGCGCACCAGCACGAGGACGGTGCACAGCGCCGCGTCAGTGAGGGACTGCATCAGGTGGCTGGTCTTGTCCGCCAAGGAGTTGGTGCGAATGTCCACAAGTGTGCAGGCAATCGTGACGGCCAAGCAAATGAGCACCTGCAACGTGAGAGATAGAGGCTGTAAACGTCATGTGTTGCATACTGGCGCCAGACTGGCATGCACCTGAACTTGTGATCTGGAGGCATGCCACAGATCGGCCCATTTTGCCGCAGCTACCTGCAAGATGGGGTCGTTGAGCAGGAACACAGCCACGGCCACCAGCACGGTCTTCTGGAAAAGCTGTATGACTTCATACCTGCACAGCCACAGTAATGGCATGGGGCAGCTCAGACCCATACGCACCGGGTTCAGGGTTCAGCTGCTCTGGCCTCCTGATGATAGTGCAGCCCTAGCCCCACCAACACAGTCACATCACCACTTGAGTGCGGGACCCACCAGTGGTACTGAGCCTCATAGCGCTCGTAGAGCCAGCCAAACAGCAGCATGGGCCTCTTCTCGCCTGCACCGAGAGACAAAAGAAGCCGCGCTTGTTTGCTTGTGTTGAGATTACATGGTTTGACCGTTTGAGCAAGTGGTGCTACTTCCGAGAAAGGTCAAGACCCACGCACCAAAGCCTTTCGTGCGGCGCAGGTGCCTCATCACATGGTAGTACAGCATCCACATCCCCAGGATATACACCTGCAGGGCAGCAGCGCCATCAGAAACACGGCAACCATTGTGAGACCACTGAACCTGAAACCATCATGCACTACACTGAGATGTGCAGATTGCGAAGTGACAAATCCGCATGACTAGTTGGTTACACGCACCAGCAAGCCAGCAGTTGCAGCCATCATGATGCGCGTGTGTTTGGGGGTGTAGCACAAGTCGTTGGGCATGTAGTACAGGTACTTGGTGCCCATGAAATCGTAGCAGTTGAAGGCACACAGGCAGTACTTGAGAATGGCTACATATCTGCAGGATGAGGAGTCACAGGACCAGTCACAAACCGGTACACTCGGGCATAGCATGATGTGCACAGTGCATTTGTGTACTGCACACAAAGGTGGGGTCGTTTGCCACGCAAGCAACACACTGCGCAACCTGCCGAAGAACAGAAGCGTGCTCACAGGATGTTGAGGGTCATGAAGGGCAATGACAGACGGTCAAGAGCGACCTCCTTCATCTCCTGAGGGTCGCTGGGGATGTGCACCAAGCCCTGCAGCGTACAGCATGGAAGGCGGGCAGAACACGTGCGATCCAGCAGGAGAGGTGAAGCACCACGTCCACCTACACTTGCACAGTACGTGTGCCTGCAGTTGATTTATCCCCCTCCTAGTTTCATAAATTAAAGCAGATACCAAGGGCTGTAGCGCCAGGATCGTGCAAGCAACATCGTCCATCAGCCTGCCATGCGTTGCGGCACCACACATAAACCCACCTGCAGCAAGAGCCACCACGCCGATGTCTCCGTGGCACCAAACGACCCGCTGGTGCCAGAGCTGCCCCTCTTGCTGCCACCACCGCGCATGGATGTGGAGCCGCCGCCCTTGAGGGTCATGGACAGGCCGCCCGCACCGAATGTGGAGGATGCGCTGAAAGATGCCACCTCAAAATCCTCAAGAGTCTTGCCTTGCATCTTCAACTTGATTCTGCAAGCCATGTGCAGCGCCAGAGTGTGCCAAGCGTCGTCGGGCTGCATTCCAGCCGAGGACATAGCTTTGATGTGTGTGGACATCAACCATGCCATAGACACAGAACCTGCTGACTCCCCAATGCAAACCTTGCATCAATCACCATCCCATACATAAGCCAACTTACCTGAAGCACAGGTACGTGAAGCCGACCCAGCAGAGCACCAGTGCCAGCACAAACACAGGCATGGAAAGTTGGATATACAGGTTCTCCTCATATCTCCATTCAGGGGAGGCGCACTGAGGTTGGATGATATCCGTCTCAAACGACAGAATGCCCGCAATGTTCTGCACAGCATGATGGAACCAGCAGTGCACGGTGAGTGCACTACGTGAGCTACTTCGCCTACTTGACAAAGCAGCCAAAACGTGGTGTGTGGGCAGGCAGCAGCGTATGAGGCAACACAAGTGGGGTCCACACTTATCCATTCTTTTGCAGATGCACGTACCATGACGTTGTCCAGAGTTTGAGGCCCTGCAAGCAAGCCAGGAGGCGCAAAGTAAAAACCCATGACCTTGCTTGCATGATAGCAGTTCACCATGCAAGGAGCCCAACAACGCTGCATACAGCTTGTGGCTGGTCACTCTTTACAAACATGGCCCTGCCAACTCACAGTTGACGTTGAAGAGATCGACAATGGACAAGAACTGGCAGAATCCAGTGGCCACATGGAATATCTCCAGGTGGCGGGCAATGAACAGGTTAATGACGATGAACAGTGCATACCTGCAAGCCCAGGATGCACAGGTCTCAGCCAGTGTTGCCGCAAGGGGTGAGCAATGCAGCTTCGCGCGGTCGCACACAATTTGTACTGTGCTGAACTTGCGCTTTATTTTGTAACTTATCATGAGTGGGCACAGTTGCATGGCATCAGCACACCACAGCAGCATGACTCACATGAGGATCATGGCCACCAGGTTGGTACCCTTCCCGCCCTTGCAAGGCAGACACCTGTTGAAAGCCATGTAGTACCCCTCCGCACATGTCCTGTGCCGTGGTGTGAGGCAGGGACCAAGCATGACATACATCGATACATGTGAGTGCAGTTGTGCACGAGGATCAGCTTGGCGTCCTTGCGAGCTAGGCAAGCTGGCGTTCAGACGGAGCCAAAGACATCATGTATCCTGTTGCTTGCACAATGCTTGGCAGCTGCATATGGGACATGGCCCATTACACGTACGAGCACATGCGGCCCTTGTAGCCCTCCTTGCAGGTGTAGTTCCCAGGGCACACCCAGTTGGGATTGCAATTGAACATCTTGAAGGGCGCCTCAGGCTCAGCATACCTGTTGACAGTCAAGAACCATAGAGTCAGGTGGCTGGGTGAGGAGCAGTGTATCAGCACAGCGCGCCTGGCGATCATGCCAGCATCCAGGGCACCTGTGGTTCGTCAGAGCTGGCAGCCATGTAAGCCGTCTTGAACACATGCAATGGTGGGCACGCACCAGCCCTCAAGGTTGCGCGGGCGATCAGTGCCTCCAGCACATGACGCGTGGTCCGGGCACGCCTCACATGCCAAGCCACTCTTGAACGTGCGAGAGTAGAAGCCCGCCTTGCAGAAGCACTCAGTGATGTTTGTGGTGCCACGCTGGTAGGTCTCTGAGTTGTCCGGGCAGCGCATGCAAGAGGAAGAGGCGGTGACGTTGGCGTAATAATCCTTTGGACACAGCTCGCAGTTTGTCATTTGGGAGAACTCCTGGAACTGGCCCAGGGGGCAGTCAATACAGGGCAGGAAGTCATCAGGGCCGCGGTACGTGCCGGGCAGGCACACGGGTGCGTAGCGGTTGGGCTGAGGGATGACCGCAGGCTTGGTAGCATCTGCCAGGGGCAGCACTACAAATGGCAGCACCACCTTCTTCAGGTCCTTGACAGTCTCAAAGGACTGCAGCACATGTGCAATACCGCCGTAGTTCTGCTGGTATTTGTTAAACATGATGTCGCCGTAGAACGTGGTCACTGACAGACCAGACAGGGCGTCCAACAGGCGCAGCTGCCCGTTGTTCTGGTTGTCAGCGCAAATGATGGCAGTGGAGTCAAACAGCAGCTTCTTGGGGTCACCACCCGTGCCGCTGATGTTGCACTTCTTGAACGCGCTCTGCAGCGCCTGGATGAGCATGTAGCCGGATGCAGATGCACCTGTGTGGTTGTAGCCACGCCACATTAGCACATGACACCTTGGCCACCTTCCCTGCACTTTGCACTACCTACACAGGCCGAGCATGCATATCAAATGGTGCAAATGCACGATGCTCGCTGTTTGTGATGGTCTCAGTACAGGTGACAGTTGTGCACCATGAGTGCCGCACCTGCTGCGATGTATGTTGGGTCAGCACCATTGTTCACTGAAGCAAACTTGGTGGCGTAATCCTTGGCTGAGCCATAAAAGCTGTCCCCATCAAGCTTCAGATCAGGGTGCCTGCAGCCGGGCCGTCAAGTGGGTGGTGACTCATTGGGCACCGCAAGCAGGGTGGAGTTCTGCTCTCCACACCATAGCGCTGAACAGCATCAGACCAGGCAGCCAGCTGGTGGTGAAACAGCCTGTGGCAGTAGGTCCTTGCAGGTGCCACAACACATTGTAGGTATGCGTGTCAGCGGACATGAACATGGACTTCGCACATCATGAGTTTTCTCACCAAGCGGCTGGAGTTGTAATCAGCTGTGAGATGTTTGTGGGCAGGGACGCAAGGAATGACTGCGATTGCAAGCAAAGACAGAGCCTTGGGTTGGTCAGGTGGGCTACGGCTGAATATGCATCCATGCAGTCACTGCATCCAGTAACGCGTACACATTCACACAGACGCACCGCTTGCGTTGGGCCATTGGTCAGGAAGATGTTCTTCAAGGGCTTCTGCAGCTGGTCGATCAAAGTAACCAGCTGGGCTGAGTCTGGCTGCAACGTGCAGCCAATCAATGCCTCTGCCTTGGAGTCGGCTAGCTGCTTTGCAACACCTTGCAGCACATCAGGTGCACTGGAGTTGAAGGTGATGGTGACTGCTGCCACCAGCAGCTCGGTGTTGATGTTGCTGATCGCCGCCTCGCACGCTGCGCGCAGCTCAGCCACATCCGAGCGGTAGACAATGCCGATCTGCAGCGCAACAGGTGCATTTATTGATGTGCCATACAGGACAAACCGGGTGCGAAGCTTCAAGAAAAACCACACCAAATGTCATTTGCCAACCCGTCCCCAGCGCCTTGGGTGCTGCGCAGATCTCGTGCTTTAGCGCGTTGATAGTGGAGCCAGCACACCTTAGTGATCTTGCTGCTGGCTGCCTTGTACGCCTTGAGCAGCTCGCCTGTGTACAATGAGCTGCTGGGGGCCACGCCAAATACGTTTGGCAGCTGGCGCTTGAACACTTCGTCATTTGAGGTCACGCCATGGAGGTTGAGGCGGCCAAGGCTGTCCACCAGCTGGCTCTCGTTGGTTGCAAATGCAGGTTGGGCATTCACGATGAAGTCCGCCCCCTTGCTCACAATGAGATCCTGCACAAGCCGCGGGATGTATGTGCAAGTGAGCCGCCAAACTTCAGCATCAAACAGCTGCAGCTGTGTTGTGAAAGAGGCCAAGCTTGAGCGGCGGCAAGGCTGAGTGATCTGCGTCCACACCTTGACAGCGGTGTAGTGCGTGTCAGCACTGGATGCATCGTCCACCACGGTCAGGCTCAACCTGAGGGCAGCAGTGTGCAAGTTTACTTGAGTGGTACGTCGGTTGACGTCGTTGAGAGAATTGAATGCATGTGATCACATGCAAGTCACAATTTGCACCTCATCACCCTGGCTCGCACGACATGCTGGCGTGGCATGCATGAGTGGAGTTAAGCAAGCTGTGCACAGGTCCCTGTGAGGCTGCACCATGGTAGGCGTGCGCACCCGAAGTTCAGCGTAGTGTCTGCTCCTTGGATTGGCATGCCTGTTGTGCCATACTTCTCTGTGAACACCTGCTGGAACAGCTTGTAGCCTGCAGCCACCCGCAAGGTGTCCGGTTCCGAGTGTTCATGCAAGCGTGTGCTTGTCCCGCCATGCGTACCGCAAAACAAAGTCAGGTTCAGTAAGAGCCCCGCCGCTGCAAGAACGCACCTAGCACGGACTCTTGCCATATGTCGGATAAGGCGCCAGTGGCGCTACCCACGCACCCAACCTGAAGAATCGTCATGGGAATACTGGTTATTGTCACAGGGCCACCAGCAGAAAGACGGCCAAGCAGCTGGCGCACATAATTCAGTACTTAGCGCCGCACCTTGAACGACTGTGGAGTTTGCCCGTTTATGATTGCCACACAGCAGCACCATACCATCAAGGCCAACACAGAACGCCCGCTTAACTTTCCATTATGTCTATCAGCGAGGCGCCGCATGTTCCAAGCGCGGATTCCCGCGTGCGCAATTCTGTACCAACAGGTCAGGTTTCAACAATGCAAGTTCTGTGCGGTATGCACTTCCTCGCAGCACATATGCTCGTGAGTGCCCCTTGAGAGCATCGGCTGGCCCCAGTGAATTATTGACATTGATTCCACGAAAGAGGCAGGAATCTTTTTGATGTACACCCCTGCCAGCACGCACCACAGACCGCTTAGATCCTGAAAGCTTGGCTTGGGCAGGTGCGTTCGGTGCTGCAGAGTGCAACATTTTCTATTGTCCTGCAAATGACGCAGGATTCGGAGATGGATGTTCCTTTACAAGCCCAGCGTGAATATGACCGCTGCGGCAGTGCTTACCTGCGCGGACGTGCGCAGTATCGGTGTGCTTGCATAAACCAGATGCTTACTGCTTCCCTGGTCCCTGGTCTCGCCGCAGAGCATCTAACAACGAACGCGTCCTTAGAAGCAAGCGGCTTAAAGAATTAACAGCATGGTGCGCCCCTTGAGCCCTAGCTGGCTCAGTTCAGGGGTAGTACTTCTGGTGTTGTGCCTTTCGGCCCACCAAAGGCATGCAGATGCAGCAGTCGGAGTGGAGACAGCGGTGGTCTTGCGCGCGTCAGGATCAAATGACAGCGCACCTTACTGGCAGAAGGTATGCCATGCGGGTCTTGTGTGGGTTTGTCAAGTGATTCCGTCTGATACCATACGCGTGCCTGTCTGTGGCAGCTTGTATGCCAGCCACCAGAGCAACCAGCACGACAGCAACGCTAACACTTGAACATCATACTGTGCAGCATGTTTCAGTACGCCAACTGCTCGTCCTCCTACAGGTTCAGCAAGCCATACAGGAGCGGGCCAATGAGCCCGCAGAGCTGCTGATGCGCTACACGACACCGGCCCAAGTTAAGACCGACGTGACCACAGGTCCATCTGAAACTTCTGGCGTTCACTTTGGTTCAACCAGTGCGCCTCTCACGGCGTCCGAGGCTGCAGCTGCACCATTCGCTGGAGGTGTCATCCACCTGCCATATGCGTGGTCCACTGTCTCGGTGTACGCCAACATTCAGGGCAGCATCACGTGAGTGGTTCATATGAGGCGACCTGTCTGCCTCCACGCAAGCTGTGATACGCAGTTGTTCTGTCATGTCTGCCTCCCCGCATCGTGATGCTGCCGGATGCCGTTTTCACGTGCCCGCCCTCGTGTGAAGTGCAAAACAGTGGCCGCATAAAAATATCACACATACTTGTTTGCGAAAGGATCCTACATTATGTACACAGTCCCCCAACACATTGGCGCAGCGTTCTGCAATGATATTAATAACAACACGGCGTCGCCTTCTGCGATGATGACTGCATGTATATCAGAACCCAGATGCTGCAACTGACACTGTGTTTATGTGCTTGGCCTGTATGCAGGGGCTCTGTCAATCTGACAGCCTGCCTGGTTGCCAAGATCTTTAACGGAGCTGTCACATCATGGTGCGTTGCTGTGCCATGCACTGTTTACCATGTGGGCGCATGCAAGTACGAAGCATTTTTCTCCGGGTTTCGCAGGTCTGCTCCCGAGATCAAGGACGTGAACCCTGGCATGTCCCTTGCTGGCAAGGACTCCACCATCAACACGTTCATTCTGTCCTCCACCGATCCGGCAACGATCGCGTTGAGCGCATGGCTTGCTGCGGCATGTCCCAGCATTCCGCTCGCTTTCCCAGCGGCTCTGACGGCTTCAAAAGATATTGGTGGCGATGTGACAAAGACTGGCAACTCCATCGGCTACATGTCTACAACAGCGGTATGTGTTTCTTTGGCCTACCGCTCTGCTCAGCTTCAATCAAAGTCCTGAGTGTGAAGTTTGTACCTTGCACGTGTTCGAAACTCACAATGAACAAAGACACCGACCTAAAATCCAAAGTGCGACAAACGCACTGAACCTGCTATTTTCCGCCCACCGCCTTACGATAGGGCTCCACTGCTGGCCTGGTCGAAGTGGCCCTACAAAATAAGAATGGAGTCTACATCCAAGCCGCCAAGGCCAATGACACCACCACCTTGGCGGCCATCACTGCCCTGCTCCCAGCGTCATTTACCAGCTCCTTTGCCAGTGTGTCAGCCATCAACATGGCTGGTGCCACGGTAAGGATGCATACTGTGCACACACATCAACTCATGGCATACATAGCCAGCTCCAGTAGTCCATTTGACAGATGTGTGGCATACTGTCCATGCATGCCCACCTGCTGAACATGCACGCACAGGTGTTCCCCATTACCGTGGTTCACTACATGTACGTGCCAGTCAACATTCCAACTGCTCCTGCTGCTCCTGCTCTTCCTATCTGGGGCCCTTCAAAGGAGTTGGGCGAGTTCCTTCAGGTGCTTGCTGACCATCGTGTTTGTGTGCTGCACGAGCCTGTCCCAGCAATCGGCATACACCTTGCTGTGGGGCATACTGCCTCACACTTGCGACGGTGTACCACATGCCGCCGAACTGCAGGCAGTGGGCAAATTCGTCATGAGTGCTGATGGGCAGGGCCTGCTCACAGGCACTGGCCTCAAGCCAATGGTGGTGGGCTCCTCATCTACTGTGGCCACGGCCGCCACGTAAGTGCTCAATTCATCAAGCTGCCATTGCTGTGCAGGCTGCAAATGCTCACAGATACAAGCTGCATGGGAGCATCCGACACATCACGAGCTGCCCAATCATATGGCTCTGCCCATGCAGCGCGGCGCTGGGTACGATGACGGTCACTGGTACCGTGTGGACGCTGGAGGCTGCAGGCGCCACGGGCAGCACTGGCACCTCATTTGCATCTATCAGTGGCAACCGTGCGGGCTACACCTCAGCCAAGATTGCTGCTCTGGAGGCCACGGTGCGCTGCGCAGGCAATCAATTGGGGCTTTATTGTGTGCATCTATGCTGTGTTGCCTTCAGTTCCTGGCAGCTCACAGGTGTGTGCAGTGCAGTTCCTGGCACATCTGACCTCCTGTTCAAATCGCTAGTTGCAGAACTGTAGTGACCTGCGCCTCCCGGCTCATGTCCCGCGCGTCCACTGATTGCCTTGCTCTGCAGGTTGCGTCCCTGAAGGCCACCATTGCACGTAACGCTATGAAGCTGCTGCGCGGCTCTGGCTCCAGTGCGGTGCAGCTGATCATGTGGCGGGTGTGTGTGCAGCATACAGCTGCTGCGGTGTGCCTGCTGTGTGTGTGGGCTGATGTGATCGACCATGTTGTGAACTTTTGCTTTGTCTTCAGTGCACAGCCTCGCTGATGTCCTTACACTGCGCTTGGTGAACTTTCCTGTGATACCTGCAGCTGATGGACCAGTTTGCCTCAATGTCATCCTCTCCTGTGTGGCTGACGTACCGTGCTATCGGCTCCGGTGGCGGCGAGAGCGAGATCGTTGGTGCCAGCGGCAGCTATGTGGTGCGTGCAGAGCTGAGGAAGGGCGCAGCTCTGGTGCCATTTGCTTGCTTGCTTCTCAAGCAACAGCTGAAACTTATGTGCTGGAAGTCCAGTCACACACGTGCCGATGTACTCCTGCCCTGCAGCCTTACGTCGACTTCGCATGCAGCGATGTCCCCATGGGCACTGCCAACTGGAAGGCTCTGCGCACCGCCGGCATCCAGGTCATCCAGGTCCCCATCAGCGTGTCCCCCATGTCATTCTTCGCCAACCTGCCTGCTGCAGTCATCCAAGCAGCTGGCGGCCGCCTGAAACTGTCTCCTTGCACCGTGGCCAAGATCTTCAGCGTGAGTTCACAGACATCTCCGTCAGTATTGTTTCAAGGCATCACGCATTAGGCCAACACTTGCCTTGCAACTGGTTGGTTGGGTTGACTATGCTCCACCCTATTCACAGTATAACCTGTGCCTGTTCTGCAGGGTGAGGCCAAGACCTGGGATGACTCCGCAATCACTGCAGACATGGGCACGACACTGCCTGCGGAGCCGATCACGTTCTTCTACCGCTCGGCAAGCTCAGGCTCCACTGCGGTGATCACCCAGTACCTCACGCAAGCGTGCCCAAGTGGCTGGACCTTTGGGTCTGGCAAGACCATCTCGCAGTGGACATCCATCCCAAATGCCATCGGCGCCCTGAGCTCCCTTGATCTGGGCAACAAAGTAAGGTTGGGAAGCACCGCCATTGAGCTGGTTGCCTGTTTGGCAGAGTGTCATACATGTGGATCGGCCATGCACTGCAGTCAGAGCTGAACCTCTGATTGATGACTCACCCACTTACTACTGCCATCAGCCCGCGCCTGTGACCACCTCCCAATACTGCAGGTGCTCAACTACACCTACTCCATTGGTTACATCGAGGCTGGTATCGGCCAGAGCATTTCAGGAATTATTGAGGTGTCCATGAAGAATAAGGTTAGTGAAGGTTCGTTTCCTGGCCAGGGGTGATGGCATCTGTCAGACATACCTGCTGCTGCTGCACGCTGAATGATGAGCCCCTGGCTGTCAGATGTGCCTTGTGAGGCGCAGGCTTGCCTGTTCAGGTATGTAAGGCGCCCATTCAACCACCATTTCTTCTGTTTCAGGCCGGTGCCTACCTGACCAGCGCGGAGTCTGATGTCAGCGCGGCTGCAGGACAGGTGGGCTGCTGTAAATGTGGGCTGTTCCTGCTGGCCTGATATGCTTCTGCTATCACGAACAGCAGAACGAGATGAAATCAGGGTGGGTGAGAACTGCTGTGTGATATGCATGAGTGGGTTCATTGCTTACACTTGCGCCCTCTGCCCGGCTGTGCATGCAGCTGTTTGCAAGCGGCGGCTGGCCTGCTGACCCCACGGATGACTTTTCTTCAGTTTCCCTGCTGGACCAGCCCGGTGACCGGACCTGGCCCATCTCCTCCATGCCCATGATGTTCGTGCGCGTCAACAACGCGGGCGCAGGTGATGCAGGCCCACTGCTGGCTGCCTTCATCGCCTACATGCTTCAGTCCACAACACAGGCGCAGCTGACAACACTGGGCGTGTTCCCCCTGCCTGACGACGTGCTCACGTACACGCTCACACGCGCGGTGCCTCTCATCCTGACCGACCCCAAGCAGAAGGCTTGGTTCTTTGAGGCCAAGGCCACGCCTTACAAGGGTGCAGGCGACAACGTGTACACCGACTCCTCGATCAAGTCCACCTACAGTATGTACTCCATCGGTCAGCTGCAGGTATGTTCAATGCATTTCAGGTGCTGTGCTGCATGCCTTCGTTGGGATCTGTCTGTTGTGCACGACATAATATCTACTGGCTGTTTGGCTGTGCAGGGACGCATGCTGCACAGGCACCAGCCTTCATGACTTGACATTGTGCACCCCTTGCGTGGCGTGTAAACAACCGCAGGCCGATACGACTGCGCTCAAAAAGGCCGTTGCGAATGGCACCAACTCTGGTCTGGCCGGCCTCAACATAACCCAGCTTCTGGCCAATGTCTCTGGCCTGGATGGCACCACGTCCGGTGCAGTTGCTGCCTCTCTGACTGACATGGACGACCGCATCACCAAGCTGCAGTCTGTCGCCATTGCTGGCATTGCATTCGGCGTGGCTGGGTCCATCCTTGCCCTCTTTGCCATGTGCCGCGTGTTTGTGACAAGTGCCATTGCGCCCTTTAACCCCAAACTTGGTGTTGAGGGCGGTGGTGCTTCCTTGGGCGGTGGCAGTGGGGTGCGGAGGTCCAAGTCTGGGGCTGGTGGTGACATGTCCATGCGCCAGTCATCAAACAATCAGATGGGCCTGGATGCATCTGTGCCACCAGTGGCGAAGGAAAAAGGCATCGGCATGGTCTAAGACCTGGGACAGTATGTGTGCATGGGCAACGTTTGATAACAATTTTTGGCTAGGTGCCGTTACCATTAACGGTGCCGCCACGCTGTCATGCCATAGCATGATATGCATCAGCTCAACACGTGCGCAAAGGTTGTCATATGCTGTGATGGTCCCTGGTTTCCACCCAGTGCTTCTTTTCCTCCTTGCCACTGCCTCCGGCGATGAACGGCGACGAGGACTATATATTTAAGAATCAATTGTATGAGTTTGAATGGGTCTGACATTTGACGTGGAGCGGCTGGTGAGTGCCGCCTTAGAACTGGTTGGTTATTACCGCCAGCTGTCACATGGCTCAGAATCGGTTTGTTTGACGGCAGCCGATTGTGATGTGGATTGCACATTTCACTGTGACTGCACGTGGGGGTTCAGCGCACTTGCACCTGAAGAGATGTTGAGGGGAAACACAACCATGTGGGGCCTGGGCAAAAAGTCTTGTGGGGGCTGGAGGTTGGAGCAGACAGCTGGGTGCGTTGGGTGTCTGTTCGAGAAGGGCCGAGCAACCGACTTGCATTGATACTGAGCAGATTGCTAGATTCATGTGCTTTCAGTCTCACTTGTGAGTTTCATGGTATTCATGCTATTGCTGTATTGGACTAGATTTTGCAAGTGCATGGTGTCAGTGCTGCAATGCACCATTGCACCGCTGGGCAACACATGCTGTTACACAGCATGCACACGCCACTGTAAACCTTGTGCCACAGTGCGACGAGTGCGTGACACTGCAGCCTATTTGAATTGGGCTGCCGACCTGCTGTCACCAGCCGCATGCAGCAGGGTCTGATCCGCTTGGAGTGGATGCATGAGCGAGGTCCACTCCAGCAGGGGCCGCTGCCGTCCGCCTCACGTCCTCAGGGATTGATCAGGCCAAGAAGGCAATATCGAGGCACTCAGCAGCCACACATCACCAGGCCCAACTCAAGAGTGAGGAGTAGGCAAACCAGCGAAGGTGCGCGTATTAGAAAGCCACATCAGTGCTAGCTCTCCAGACACATCATAACAATGAAAGCGTGCAGCACATCAGAGAGCGTTTGAACCAGGAGAGTAGCTGGGGGCTTTTGGTTAGATCAGCATCAAGCGCTTTTGGAAATCCGGGATCGAGTGAAACTGGTCGCTTTGGCATGCAGCGTTCAGCAACCGGTGCTGTGCTGCAGGAGTCATTGTTACGGTCACTGCTGCTCTAGGTTCGACTGGCATCAGTCTATTGCCAGCAAAGCCAGGTGCGAGCACTCTGGACACAGAAATCTCTTATTCATTGTGCGTTCACCATGACATCGTGACGCGTCCGTGTGTGGGGGGGGGTTCTGCCTAACATCAGCGCAGCATCACAGGTGCTGGTAGGCACCACTGCAGGTGCGCTAGTTTGTTGCCTCCACGGGTGCCGCTACTTGTTCGGTAGAGCACAAGCTACAAAGATTCGTTGCACGCTGATGCGTGACACGCGGATGCGTGGCACGTATCTGCGGCGTGTGTGCTATCCACATGCGTAAAATCTATTCTTTCGCTATTCCTATGCCCTCAGCTCTACGTGTCGCACCCGGTTCGCACTGGGAAGTTTGGAGAAGCCCTCGTCAGGAGTCTGGAGCTTCTACGCTCTGTGCGCTAATGCTGCCTCCGACCCACAAACCGGAACTTGGACGCACCTTTTGGGAATCGGCAGGATGGAAGCAGCGCCACCACAGCAAACGGACCTGTTCTGCGGCCCGAGGCCAAGGGCATCGACGAAATGCAGCCTGACTGCAGAATCTGATTGTTTAACAGATGATTACCTCCTTCCATGTACAGGCCCAACACAGCCCATATCAGCATGCATGGAAGAGCATGACGTGGCTTCGAACGAGCACATCAATAGTAGTCAGCGTCTCTCTACATTCAGTCAGCGGCCCATCAGCTACCCATCTGTGCTTGGCTGTACCACAAGCCTTCAAAATGGCACCATCTCGGACAGCTGGGCATTGTACATGAAGGTTCAAGCTGTCGGAGCCAATGCCGCAGAGCCAGCACGCATCATGCTGAGCAGCACCTGCAGCTGCTCTGGCCCTCTCACCCACGTGGCCACAACCACACTGCTGCCCACTCCCAGCTGGCTGGCCCTGGCTTCATCCACATCTCTGGAACTAGAGCCTGCGGACATGGATGACCTGCTCCACCCAGCAGGTGCACAGCCCAGCGAGGCAGCTGAGGCAGTCCAGCACAGCTCATCGTCGTTCACAGTTGTAGCAGCAGGTGTGCTGCTCCACTGCACATCTCCCTCAACCGCACCCCAGGACTTGCGTGTCCATTGCGAAGGGGGTTCAGTGGCGGCCAAAGGCCAATGTCAGGGCACAGCCAGTGGCAGCAAGGCATCTGGCAGTGCAGGGTGTAGCACCAACACCAGCAGTAGTAGCGACACCAGCAGCTGTAGTGGTGCCACAGTTGACAACTGCAAGGCGTGCATTGAGCGTGCAGGGGCAACTGGAGATGGCACCTCACAGCACATGGCACTGGACATGCATGCCCTGCACCTGGGCCATCGCTTGTCTGCCCCATTGCCCCTGGCCCAGACAGGCCACCAGCTCAGCGCTGTGCCGTCCATGTCATTTGGCGGCCTGTGTCACTGGCCTGATGCTGTGGCTGCTCTGAGAGCAGGCTTGCTGTGCTTAGAGGATGCTGGCGACTCGGTGAGTTGTGAGCAAGAGGTGGTGCCCCTATGCGCAAACAAGGCTACACAGCCGGTGCCTGGTCCAGATCTCGAGAGCCCAGATGTCGCAGTGCTGCGCTGCGCCTCCGATGGTGCAGTGGAGGCAGCAAAGCTTGCACACAGCTCATGCAGCCCCCATGGCAGCCCAGCTGGTACCCCACATGCAGGAGCACCTGTCGCTGCCAGCAGCGCACCTCAACACGCGCACATGTGGCCCATATCCGCCCTCTGGCACAAACAGCAGGCCGCTCGTGAGAACTCAACTGCTTGGCCCTCCACAGGCCCTGTGCCGCTGCAGCAAATGAGGTCCAGCACGCAGACTCAGCTGCAGCGAGCACGCGTACATCTGCTGGCACATGCTGCGTTCACTCCCAGGTACTCAGCATCAGGCAGCTTGCGGCGGCAGCAGCTATCTATCATTCACGAGCAAGATTTTCCAGTTGCGGACCCGAGCAGCGCACTTGAGGCTGGCAGCAGACAGCCAGGAGTAGTGGGTGCAGAGCGCAGGTCAGCAAGCACGGACGTAACCGACAACAGCACATGCAGCATTGGTGGCAGGACAAAGCGCCTGCCGAATCCCAGCAGTACAAGACGCAGAAGCGCAGAAGATGTGAGGGCACTCCTCAGTGCGCCAGTCCCTGGCAAGCTGGTGCACCGCAAGCTCATGACCACAGCGCAAGACGGCACTCAGCATTCTATGCTGCAGATTGCACGCACACACTCCGGCCCTGCAGTTGTGCACACGGGCGCGCACAGCAGTGTGCGGCCAGGAGTACACCGGCTGGCTAGCACAGACGGCATGGCTGCCACCCGCAGCTGCCCCCAAGTGTTGACCGCAGGTGTCAGGGATGGTGCGGCGCAGGACAGGACGCACAGTGTCGGCAGACGACAGAGTGATTTGAGTGGTGCATCTTGCGGCCTTGTGTGCCCTTCTGCGTACAGCTCAACAAGTGGCCATCGCACAGCTGGCTCCCGCCTGTGGCGCACACTGTCGTCCATGCTGTCACTCCACAGTGCGTCCGCTGAGGTGCAGCGTGCAAAACATAAGAAGCATGATTTGCAAACATAACCTTTGTTAACATACAGCCCTTTACTCAGTGCTGCTGGGTGCAAATTCAGGCATAAATGATTCAGTAGTGACAAAGTTGATTGGCTGGTGGCTGTGTACTGTTGACTTAACTGAAGAACACCCACCATCATAACAACTCATCCGGCTGGTTTGTGCGTTTGTGGCGTTTGCTCAGGAATGGAGGGGTGCGGCAACAGAGCAATCATGTCAGGCAGCTTACTATCTCATCATACACTTCTATGTGCTCTGTCTGCCTCAATTTGCTGACAGGCGAGTTTCACGAGGGAGTTACAATCATAGTCATTCATTTTATGACCCGTGTCGGTTGCACAAACTGATCCATGATCAGTGACACCAACAGGGGCGCGAAGCGGGCATGATTGCGTCAAGGTCGAGTGGGCCATGCCGCAGACGAGTAATGTTGTTTGGTGTTGTACTATCTTGAAGACGATGACTGCTTGTCACACTGTGTCGCACTGTGCATCAGCAGGTCAGTGATGGGTCTGCTGTAGGTTCTCCAGGTGGTTTCTCGTTGGGGATATGGACCAGGTGTGCAGAGCGCATGCTATGAGCACTCGGGTGATGAAGCAGCCGACCACGAGCTAAGCTTTACAACACTAGAATGCGTAACGCGGCTGCACTGTAGTACCACTTGTGGTTGTGTCAATTGGCTGCACAGACTAGTGCACCCCAGATTTCTGCTGCAAGAGTTGCATGGCCCTTGCTTAAGTCACAGCGTAAACAGCAGTGACCTTCCCTGTACCGCCTGTACTGCTCTGCATATTCTTCTTCCTTCGCCAGCTTCACAATGCAGGTTCGTTTAGGCTTTGACGCGCTAATTTGAGAGCAATCTGATCTATGCTGCACGAGGAACAGCATCGTGGTCCACATCCTACAACCTTGCTCTCAAATGCAGATCGCGCGCGCTGCGCTCGGTGTTGGTAAGTGGTTCTCCCTGTCATTATTCATGTTTATAGAGAATGTTCCCCACATGGTAACCCACATGACAGTATCTATGCTGAGATGAGAACAAGAGAGTGCGAAGTGCCCTTGGAGGTCATTTCTTGGTGGCTCCGACTGATTGGTATCTCTTAGTTTAGCGACAGACAGAACATACAAAAGGGCGCAGTTTGTGCAGCGTACTGCCACTACCATCGAGGAGCTCAGGAGGAGCTCAGCACGAAGCGCGAACACCCCCGTCACCTTGTGCTGACAAGGCTCCAAAACGCAGCAGACCAGGCAGCAGCTGACATAATAACCATTCAACTGTGTCTTTGGGAGCAGTCGTTGGGAGCTTGCACAGGCGCAAGAAGGGCAGCTTGAGGACGTGTACGTGAGGCTTCTTGGTGCGTCTAGCAGCTGGCTGGTGTGCGTAGTTGCGCCACGGTTATGCACCTGTGGAGTTCCGCAACTAAAATGCGCCGTTCGCAGCAGAATATGGCATTAATCTAGCCCACGATCGCGTTGCACGACCCGAGCCTCTAGCCTTGCTGATCGAAACCCTTGCATTGCGATATGATGGACCCTTCGCGACACAAACAACTTCCGCACGTGTCTGCTCACGACATCACGACGACACTCAAGGATTCTCCTTGCGCGCTGCGGCTGCCGGTTTCGATGTGGTTCTGGGTGGGCATGCAAGCCAACACATGAACACTTGGTACTCCGTGTTTTGACCATGCCATCGGCCTGCATTGCATGCGCAGGGTGCCACAAGCTCCACCAGCTAGCTGTTGCAAGATTTGCATGGCCACGATGCAGGGCAGACATGTGCCAGCACAGTTGCGCTGTGCCAACAGCAGCGAGCACGCTGCCTTGCAGGCATCGTGGGAAGGCCTGCAAATGCTCGTCCCACCAGGCGGCCCAATGCAGATCAAGACCAAGCTGCCGTTTGAGCGCGGCTCCCTGGGCTATGACAGCAGCAGCACCCAGCTGCAAACGCTGAGCAGCAGCACACCAGCACATGGCCAGGACTCAGAAGCTGGATCCCTCAGGTGCAGCAGCACACCCGGCAGCCAGGAGCTGCCCAGGCCCACAGCGGAATCCAGCTACTGGGCCCATGCGGGTGATCCTGAGATCTCAGATTTGCTGGCAGAGGTGATGGATGAAATGTATTCAGATGACATCATGGACGGGGAGATGGGCACAACGAACAGTGGGGTTGTCCGTGGCGAGATGTTTGGGAGATCTCGCAGCGACGAGTGGTCTCCACAGCCTGCCATGCTGCATGCCAAGATGGATGGACAAGTGGCGCAGCCCATCTCATTTGCTGCGTTTGCTGGATCCCATGAGGCCCTGCCATGGCTCCCGGCTGGGCCAAACTCAGCTTACCCTCCCTTGGCCACCTCTGGGACCAGGCCTACTGTGCCTCGCGAGTGTGTATCTGCCAGTCAGCTGGAGATCAGCTCCCCAGCTGGCGATGCACAAATGTGGCACCCAGCGTCCGCTGCGCTCAATCAGCTGCCCTGCGGCTCATCAGACCCCTTCAGCAGGCGCAGCCTGCCCTCTGAGAGCACACGCCTGGGCCATCCTCTGCAGCGCAAGAAGGTGCCATCACGCATGGGTGTCTCCAGCCCAAATGCTTCACACTCCCCGCGTGCGCGTGGTCACAAGGGCAAGTCGGCGCCCCCTCCCGTGATCACCGTCATCAAGCGGGAGCCGCACTACGTCAGCCGCATCATGCAGGGCGGCCTCAGCAGCGGCGTGGGCATCACGCGCAGCCTGAGCTGTGGCGCGTCCATGTCCAACGCACCCTGCATGCAACCTGCTGCCTACACCACCGGGCTGCAGGTACAGGCCAGCGCGGGGCTGGAGCTGCCGGCCTGCGGCCCCATACCAAGCATGATCTCCAACATGCCCATCCCCAGCTACCCAGCTGCAGCAGCAGATGCCCTTGGCCTGCCCCAGCTTGATGCTTCGCTACCTGCGATGGAGGCGCACTCCATGATGCAGGTCCTCACGGTGCACTTTGACAGCATGCGCAGGTGCGCGGGGCTAGGCTGAGTGGAGAGGGCATGTGCGCTGCATGCCGTCCTGTTGCCTTGACCATGCTTCTGGTGTGCACGTGCTGCATACCCCTCACCATGTTTGGCTTTTACTCATGCACAGGCTTCAAGAGCAGCAAGCTGCTGGTGCTGCACGCCAACAGCAGATCCTGGATGCACTCAATGCACAGCTCCAGGCCCTCAGCGCTGCTGCAGCTGCCAAGTGCTGCAGCCCGACACCTTGCGCTGATTGCCAAAGCGATTATGCATAGGCATCTGTTCGTGTCTCATCATTGGCTTCAATTTCTCAGCTCTGCTAGCTCTACGTTTGGGGCTTTGCGACAGCATGAGCCAGACAACAGCATAAACAGTGTACGGCACACAGTGGTCGGGAGCATCATGCACCATGCGCAGAATTGTGACTCTGCTCATGGGCTTGTGTGTTTCATGGTCTTTGCCTGCTGGATTTCCATTCGTGCAAACCTGTCCAGGGTTGCAATGTTTTTATGGATGGCAGTGCAGGCATGTGTGCATCACGGTGGTGTCAGCTCATGCAGCTTGTCAGGGTATGTGCCTACGACACGCAAATGTTGAGTTCCCTGATAAAATGGTCCATGTATTCAACATTTCTTACATTTGTGTGCAGAGCATGATCAGAAGCAGCTAGTGCGGTTGTGGTTGAGTGAGGTTTGTGCATCAGAATTAAACGTCACGGGTGCATTTGCAAGATTGCAACACGCGGGCTAGCTTGCTTTGCACATGGGTTGTGCTGAAAGATGCGCGACGTGTGTTCTGCTGGAGGGGCATGAGCGAACGGGGTGGTACCTGTGCATGCCTTATTCAAGCATGCTCAGGCCACTGGAGTGTTTGCAGTCTGGCTGTGGCAGCTCCTCTTATGGGCTTTGTTTCACTTCAGGAAACATGTGAACTTCAATCGAGTTGCTTGGTAACTGGCATGTGCGCACATTGGCGTACAAGTCGAATGATTTGGCTGTGTGGTTGAACAGGACATGTGGAGGGAATGGTATTTATAATATTGATGTGTTGGGCTAAATCAAAGCTACGTCCTGAATTCATGTCTGCATACCGTATTCTTCTTTTGTTTCTGGCCAGCTTGTGCTAGACGACATTGCACTTGAGACCAAGGGGTGGTTGTCATGGTGCTTACAATGTGATGTGCAGCATTCATTTGTTGTCGAATGTAAAACACCGTCCACACCCACAGCTGCGCACTGCTGCCCTGCTGTGCTGGAAGACCCCTGCTATACTGCTTGACCGGTTGTGCCACCTGCATCTGCACAAATCGACCCTCAGAGCAAAACTATCCAGAAAGCTCTAGTAGTATGTTCTGTATGTATGATTGAATGCCTGTTGGTTGGGCAGCAGACCAGCAGTGCTGACGACCTTGTACAACCTAGTCATTGTGTGAAATGTGATGTGTGGCCGCTGCTGCTGGCCCTGCATGCTTCATCTCAAGAGCACAAATCGCATGCGGGTGGGGTCATTGCGCCGCTCCAGCATGCATTTCCCTGATGATCTGGGAAAGGACCAGACGCAGATGCTGCTGAGGCACACAAGGACTGTAAACTGTGCACAAACTTGCACGTTGCAGTACCAACTACTTGCGGTCACTGACAACGCACGGTGCACACACCGGGCCTACATGCACATCAGCACACGCGCACATGTTGTGCTTCACTGCGTGGGGGCCAGCCACACCAAACACCACTGTGGCCTCGCACACCATTGGTGAGGCCTAGGACAACTCATTGGCCATTTCTTGGGGCCACCAATGTACAGATGTTCAATTGATCATAACCACCAAACTGTACTGCTGTTGTGGCAGGACAGATTCGTCTCTTTATTCCCTCCAAACCCCAGTGCGCGGTTCGGCCTCACGGCAGCACGATGGGGATTTAAACTTGCGGCCCTTGAACGGCAGCTGGAAACAGGCCAGCAGAAGACATGTCAATCTCACTTCTTGCCTTGATTTTTCAAGCTTTGGTGTTCGATTGTAAGTGATCTCGCAGACAAATCAACGTGTATTCAGCGCAGCTCCATCCTGTACAGCGTGCGGATGAGGGCCTATTGGCAGTCTTAAGCGATGATTCAGAGCAAGATGCAGGAAGTGGCGCATGGAAGTGAGAATGGCTTCGCGCGAGCGTCATTTGCAAAAGCCTCGGTTGCAGCTAGCAGCGCCCCCACTGACGCCGATGTGGAGCGGAGCAGAATGGTGCGCCAGATTCATTGTTTGTTGCTGCGTTGATATCGTTTGGCAGTGATGCAGCATTCATCAATCAACCGCCGTCCATATGCACACTTGCACGGTTGCATGCAGGCGAGCTATCCTCCTATTGTGTTGCCAGAGGACCCTCCCGTAGCTTGGATGCAAGCCCTGCGGTGCGCCTTACCTGGTTCCCGTCAACAGCAGCAGTGGCACCTATATTCATGTATGACGACGATTGTTGAACATAATATCAAGACATGCAAGCGAGCCTTGGATGGGCCCAAATCCGACCACGTGCATGCTGCATGCTGTATGCGTGTTTGGATACTGTGCGTGCAGGTACCTGCGCGCAGTGCTTTACGTGATCAACCTGCGCACACTGCTGCTGTGCGGCGTGGCCAGCACCCTGGTGTACATGTGCAACCGCTGGAAGATCCGGTTCGCCCTCAACTTTGACATCGTGTCTGTGGGCACTGTGTTCCCCCTGGTGTTTGGCGTGCAGCAGGCATTCACTCGGTGAGTGCACTGAAGTGCTGCTATGGCCAGGGGTGTGTATATCGGAGCCTCACACTTCCGTGACGTGCCTACATGGGGTGCTGCAGGCGAGAGCGTGCGCTGCAAGCCATTGCCAGCCTGAAGGGCTGCATGACCAGCCTGTACTACTGCCACCGTGATTGGGATGTGCGTGATGGCATGGGGGTGCGGGCTAAGCTGGGTGACAACAACAGCAGCGAGGGGCGCGCAGCCAGGAAGCTCATCACCCGCTTCCTGATGGCGGTGAAGGAGTACTTGCTGCACGGCAGTACGTATGACTCAGCATCAGAGCAGCGGCTAATGAGCAAGGAGGCCGGGGCTTGGAGCATGTTCCTGCATGCAGACACCATGTTGCGTGACGGGCAAGTTGCCGGCGAGGTGCACACTGCAACTGGGCCAACTGCGAAAATGAAAGGCCCACTCCCAAGTATGAAGGGCGTGTACAACATGCAATCCTCATTGCCAAGGTGACAGGGGTCTGGTCTGAATGGGTCACATCATTTCTGCCGGTATAAACCTCTTTTTAATGATATGCAAGGCTGGGCAGTCTGGCAGCGTCTTGGACCAATGCCGGCTGCGGTGCTGTGCTGCAGCAGCCGTTGGCAGCTTAGAACTATTCAGCTTCTGCTGCGTCCCTGTGCAGGCCTGCTGCACGACTGGACACGCTAGATGGCAACCGCACACGTCTGCTGCAGTGCTACGAGATCATGAATCAGATCAATGTGCTCAACGAGACTCTCACACTTAAGGCAGGTTACCTGAAGGCAGGGGAGGGTGGCATGAGCCGCCTGGCACAGTATGTGCGGCAGTCTGTGGAGCAGCTGGAGACCCTGCGCTTCATCAAGGAGTATCGCACACCCATCAGTGAGTGTGTCACTGTGACCCAATCAACGTTGTGTCTGTCTGCCATAGGGCCTCTCACAGCAGCCCGCGAGCTGATACTCTCGCAATGATTGAGACGCTGGTTTGCACAGGATTGGTGGTGTCACAAATGATGATTGCATGGCAACAGCTATAAATCCTGCTCGGCCCGGGCTAACTGCACTTGATCGCCCTCCCTGGTGCCTGCAGTGATGCGCTACACGTGCATCTGCCTCATTTGGGTGTGCATTGTGCTGCTGGCACCCTACTTTGCCAACCTGGGCAGCAAGATGAACAGCATGTGGGACTCGGACCATGGGGGGGAGGACGCTGCGTGCCCTGCCGGCTACGTGGCCGCCTGCCTGTACGTCATCATCTCCATGTCCCTGTACAAGGTTATGACCGACCTGGAGTACCCATTTGACCAGGAGGGCCTGGATGATGTGCTGTTCAACATGCCGCTGGAGGTGCGCAGGGCTGTGCCAGACATGGTTTGTGGAGCAGCAAAAGGAGGAGCAGATTCACCACACGCCTTCCACTCCGCTTTGTATCATTGCAGCAGTGTGCTCATTTATTGCGGGCTATGCATGCGCGACGACGGGCTGAGCTATCCCAGCACCCCTGCATGCCCTGTGGTTGGTACTCAGACAGATCACTCCCACCCATCGCGCAGTTTGATGAGGAGCAGGCCCTGATCATGGAGCAGCAGGCCTCCCGCATGGCGATACTGCCACAAGGCACTGATGTGCAGACAGCTGTGCTTGACCTCGGTCCGTCGTACCTGGTGCGTGTTGGCTGAACAAGGCAGGGGCAGCAGGACATGACAATACACACAGCATCCCCTGGTCTAGCCCTGCAGCCAGGATGTGCAGGTTTTGTGCTGCACAGTACCATCCCGCATGCAGCACCCCACACCGCTGGCCTGAGCCCACCCACACTGTGTCAGCGTTACATCTGCGCTGTGCAGGACCTGCCTGCACGCTTGGAGGTGTATCCCCACTTTGCAGAGTGTGCAGATGGCGGTGTGGTGCCTGTGGTCGTGCGAGTCATGGACATCGTGGTACGCAACAAATTGCCAAGTACCCTTCAAAAGTACTTCATGCCAACCAGTCGTTTGAACAGCATGTGCCTGCTTATGGTGTCCACGCATCTGCTGCATCCCACGCTGCCGATCTGCAATCGCAGATTGGTCCATCTCATCCACACTCCGTTCCTGTTGCCTGCAAGATGCAATGCAGCCCGCGCCCACTGAGCAGGACACCGCCAGGCCGCAGAACCCTGTGCGCTCAGTGCTGCAGAGCCTCAAGAGCGCAAAGCGTGACCGCTCACCCAGTCCGCTCAACCGTGCCACGTCCCCGGAGCAGCCACTGCCGCAAGCGATGAGCCTGAACCAGCGCGTGCTGCGTGCGGTGCGCTCGATGGGTCACGGCCACACGAGCCAGCTGTCTGGTGGCAGCCTGCTGTCAGAGGCTGTGCCTGGTCCAAAGCCAAAGCCAGGCCAGATCCCGATTAGTGAACGGCTGGCCAACCGCCTCTCACACGTGCAGCAGCTCATGCATGTGACTCCTCGTCTGGACAGCACCACTCAGCTTGCCTCAGCCTTTGCTGGTGGCATGTCTGCACGCATAGCCAGCCGTGTGGCACATGATAGTATGGTGCTGTCTTCGAAGGCTTCCACAGCTGCTGCAGGTGTGGCGTCCCCGCCCTTGTCCAAGCATCCATCCAAGGGCAGCATTGCAGCCACGGCTGGACACACCACTGCGGCACCTGCACCTTCGGCCCCCGTCCAGCGGGTCAGTGCGTCTGGCTCAGCCGCGGGCTCAGCTGCTGGTGGGTCTGGTGGTTTCGGCCGGGCCAGCCTGGGGACGCTGGGCACTGTGTTTTGGCGGGCCAGCCACAGCACACGTGGGGACAGCCCCACCGCCTCAGTGGACTGGGGTGCTGGCACACATGCTGTGGTGCTGGCCCCCGTGTCAGCGCTGGGTATGCCGGCAGGCCGCGTGTTGTCGCCCACGGCATTTGCAGCGCCGTCCTTTGCGACCCTGGTCAACAGCAGCAGGGGAAGCCAGGGCGGCAGGCCGAGCACCAGCACGCATGGACCCATCGCAGAGCTCGTGCTGACTGATGGGCGGGAAGGTCCGCATCCAGCTGATCCTGCGGACCAAGTCTGATTGCTGAGGATCTATATGATGATTGTGATAGTTCACGTGATGCTCGCAGAAGACGAGTTGCACTCAACAGAAGAATGTTGGCTTACACATGCTCGTTTTGTATGCAGCCCTTGCTTTAGGCTGCTTGCATGTACATGGTCGTCATGACGCATGGTCGGTGTACCCGCCTGCAGTCATGGTTTTGCCTGCACGATCTGGTGGCAGTGATGTCTGCAATCATCCTATCAAGCTGTTCGCAGGGCCATGCTGGCTCTTCATGCCTACATGATCTGATCTCACCTTCTTATGATAAGCTCGTCAGCTGCGCAGCTGCGCTTGGACCGGCGTTGGCCTCTCCCGGCGTTGGCTGCACCGTGTGTTGGGTGGCTGTGTGGGGCCTCGCTCCAGGGTGATCCCTGTTGTCCGGGTCTCATCAGCTTAGCCCTGGCCAGTGTCCGGGCTTTGATCCGGGTCCCACCTCCGTGCGATGGGGTTGACCCATCACAAATAAAAAGGAAACAAACATGATTTCCCTGCTCTTTTCAGCTGTGTTTCAAACTTTGTTTGTTGGCTGATACAAGCAGCTGTGGTCATGCACCACATCATCGGATGGTACTCTAGAACTCTGAGCGTGTTCAATGATTGCTATTGATGTCTCAGCAACGTTTGCATATGAGAGTGTGGTCCTTGCTGTTCCTCCGTACATACAGCTCCACCTTCCAACAGCTCCACCGCTCACGATCAACAGCAGCTTGCAAGGTTGACATATCCATCTGTTGAGCCTATGCTGTCAAGGTCTTACAGCAGTGCCAAATTGCGTAAACTGCATCATATACACTGGATGGCCAGAGCCGCTCAGCATTTGTAGAAAATCCTGCCTTGACCAAGCGTACCATCCACATGTAAGATGTACTTACCGTGACCAAGCAGGCAGCCATGATACGCCACACAGGCACCATGCTCTGCCCTGCAATGCTACCCCGCTGCTGCTGTGCCACCGATAAAGACCACACCCCTCAAGATAGACAGATAGACAGTTGCAAGTAGTACATGCTGGCAGCACGCCCTGCAGCTTGTGTCCAACATTCACCAGCCAAAACAGACATCTGTTGCTTAAGAGCTTTGCAGCACTCGGTGCCTGACAGCAAGGTCGTCTGCGTCTGACATGCCCCATCACCAGGCAAACATACAACAGCCAACAGCTGCACTGCTCAGTATTGTGTGGTCCAGCGCGGCCCCTGCTCCCCAACAGATGGGGCCGCAAAGGGAAGATCCACCTCCTCGGCTGCAGCACACAGGGCAGCAGGGACAATGCCCGTCACCAGAGGAAAACGACATCAGGCCAGCCTGCGAGAAAGGCAGCACACCTGCAGCAGCAGGCAGCAACAGGGACCAGGGCACGCGCACAACAACGCTGTAGACAGAGTCACCAGCGTCGTGATCAAAGCCTCTGCGTGCACCCACTCACCAGCGCCATAGAAGCCTTCCACGTCATAGGTTTCACGCTGCTCTGCAGTGAAGAGATGCACAACCACATCCCCATAGTCCAAGCACTCCCAGGGAGAAGAGCCAGGCTGGTTCTGCCTTGTCCTGCATGGTCACATGTGCATGGGTACAACACTGCATGTGTGGCAAGCATACTTTGCATGCATGGTGCTGATCACTGACATTTTGAAGCACCGTCTCCCCCTCAGCCCCATCCCCCTTCTCGTTGGTAATGGTAGTCACGCATACGGTCAGGCAACAGTGAAGCCTGAGCTATCAACGACCACAGCGATGTTGCAAGGCACTCCCAGTGAAGTATGGTCACCTGTCAGGGAACTGCTCCTCCACCATCTTCTCTATCCGAGCTAGTGCCGCGAGCAGCTGTGGCTTGCTGAACACGGTTGCAAACACCATGTACGACGTCCATGACACCAGGGGAGCCACATGCAGACAGCTGATGTCTTGGCACCTGCAGCAAGCATAGCGCGCCTGTCCGTTTAACGTGTGTGCTTTAATGTTACAACATGTCCATGCGCCTCGCCACATGAGCCATGTCTCATGTGGCATGTGCAGAGCCAAGCGCACTTTGTTTCATCCGCCACCTCCGCGCACGAAATTGCGAACTCCCGCGCAGCCATATCTCGAACTGCGTCGTCCTGTACTGTCTCCTCGACCACATTTGATGGCAATGGCAAGGTGCTGGCAGCCACAACCTGTTGTGGGCGTGCCGCATTCCTCACGGCTCTTGGCGCAGGTGCAACTAGCTGTTTAATGGGTGCGCTAGTTGAACAAACGCCCGATGCCACTGTTAGCCCCAAGCGCGGGGTGCAGCACACCGGGGGGCGAGTCACCGTGGAGCAATTAATGAGCAAAGCCATTTTACACGATTGCATGGCCTGCAGGTCAAAACGCAGACTAATGGAGAAAACCCTAAACCCTAGACCCAACAGCTGCTACCTTTGGCCCTCATTGCCTCTATTGTCCTACATAAGTGGTTCTGGATGCTGTAGATCTGCCTTAGTCTGCTCATTCAACATGTGTGCCTGACTGGCTTATCATTAAAAACACACAACGCGCTGTGTATGACCGTGGTTCTTTCCATTCCTGCTTCCCAGACGCTCCACCTGCAAGCCGCCTTAACACCCATGCTGCGCGCGCTGCGCTGCGTGCGCACCTGCACCCTGACCTCTTACTGGTCCCCCATTTGCCACCTGCCGTTCTGTGCGCATTGGTAGAACCCTGCACGCCGCCCACACATTCATGGTTCCCTACACGCTGCTCAGCACGCTGGCTGCTTTTCATCATGGAGCTGACTTACTCTTCTGAGCCCTTCCACGCTGACGCTCTTCAATGCGAGCGCACAAAGCATGCAGCCAGCCGGTCAGCTGGCCTCCTACCGTTGCCACAGGCTTGGTTGGCTGAGGTTATGCATAAGCGGGTGGCCAGAAATCGAGATTGGTACTGCAGTGGGAAATGAAAAGCAGTATGATGTGCTACAGGGCAGGTGCTCATGTATATTCTCATCATTCTTAGGCTAAGTCCATTGCATCAGCAGGCTGCATTCAGAAGCCTGGCATAATCACAATGACTTGTCTTCGTTATCTTGGATGTCTGTTCTGATTTTGTGAAGAACCATGACCTTCCCTGCATGCCCTGTCCAGCCTCATCCCGCGTCGCTGAGTTGCAGCATGATGCGTAAGTTTGTTTGCACAAAAGGCTGCCCAGACCAACAGCGCTGTACACATGCTATGCATGGGCAGAGTTTCGGCCTTCTGAGGCGCCCTCTGTTCTTGACTTTCAGCTGTTGTGAGCGCCAGACCTGTTGTGCTATGTGTCCTAGACTGGGTGCACAACCTGCGCAGCCTGAGCGGGCGACAGTATGCACCCTTGTCCTTCACTGGCACAGACCATGTTGGTGCTCAGACAGTGCAGAATCTATTTAGGTTGGACTGCCTTTGCCCCACCCTCTGCGCTTCCTGCTGCTGGGCGTCTAGGCAGTGAAAGCGCGTTCTGACCATTTGTTACAATGTCTGTCCTATTTGACAGGGTGGTTGACTTTTGTGAACACATCAGGAGATGTCCTTGCTGTGATGTCTGCACGACTGGTTGTGGAGAACCCCAGGTCCTGCCCCATGCGCTTCTTACTGGACCCTGGTCGATGTGCGACACCTGTGGTGCGCTCAATCATCTTTTGCTGCGCTGCGTAAAAGGCGGCAGCCTCAGGGTCTGCCAGCTCACTTGGGTCGGGCTGGGGCAGAGCTGGCTTGGGCTTGGGAGCCAATGTGGGTCTCCGCACAGGGCTGGGGCTAGCTCGTGCTGGCACGCTTGGTGCCGATGACTTGCGCGTGGGTAGCCCACCAGCGGCTGGTGGCGTGGGTGCGGCTGCTGCTGCTACTCCCATGCGCTGCCTTGGCGCCGCACCCTGCAAGGAGGATGCCACCGTGATCACTGATCCTGGTGCAGCGGATGTGGTGGAGGCTGCAGATGGAGAAGTGGGGACTTCACCGCCGTCCATCACATCCCCTCCATCCAGCTCCAGTGGTGAGGGGCTGGAGTTGGGAGCCATCCCATATGTGTCGGTGAACCATTGCTTGAAATCATCTAGCACCTCCTGGGTGCATGTGTCCACCAACTGCGATGTGTAGTCCACCTCACTCTTCACCATCTGCAGCTCACTGTACTGGTCACGGTACTGCTGCTTCAGCTCCTTGATCTTGCTCAGTGCGCCCAGCTCCTCAGGCTCAAGTACCTGCAGCCGCATGTAACCGTGGCAGGCGGAAGTGCTGGCTGCTGATGCAATTGTCATGAGGCCAGCATGTTGGGCAACACAAGGGATCTCTTGCTTTTCAGCCCCTGCAACCCACAAGATGGGCCATGCATGGGCAGGCCTGCCATATAATTGCTCACCATTGCCGCCTCCCCCCCTTTTGCCTGCCGTGCTGCCTTCAGCTCATCCGCCCGCGCTTTGGTGGCGTCCAGCTCGCGCTTGGCCGCATTGATCGACAGGCCAAGCTCCTGTACGCAGCACATGGAACACCGTAGCACAGTGGCACATGTCAGCGAGCAGCCAAGAGAAACGGCCGAAGACAGCTCTTTGCTTGCACCCTCAACTCCAGTCACACCAATTCTGTCCCAGCTGCCAGAAAAACACAGCATTTTCAGCGCCACAAACAGCGTGGCCACCTGCGGTACATTTACAATCAGTACGCCGTACAGATGCTGGGTGCACCCACCTTTGCCTTTTTCCTGGTTGCTCGCAGCCGAGCTTTGTTCTCAGCCAGCAGAGCCGTCTTGGTCGCACCGGCAACACTGTGTTTGAATGCTTGAAGAGCGACATTCAAGTCTGGGGGTGGCGAAGATACGGGACCCCTTGCTGATCCACCGCTGCCACTGAGCGCCTGCCCTGAGGTGCTTGCAGGTGGTTGCCCCTCTGGCCCATCCTCAGTTGCTGGGCGTGCATCATCAGGTGCCACACCCACGCCGCCTGACTGCACGTCTGCACTCACATCCCCCACGCCCCCCACTGCCCCACTGGCTGATGGCCTGCCTGCCCCTGCACCAGCCGTCCCGCTGCTTGACTGCTTGCTTGGGTTGAGCCCTGGATTGCTTGCAGCTGTGAAGGCTGGTGGTGCACCTGGTGAAGCGGGGGTGTCTCCTAGTACTGCCGGCGGTGGCAGCGCAGCCAAGCGCGCCTTGAACATGGCCTTCACGCACAGCAGCACTTCCTTGATGTGCCTTACACTGAGCAGTTCAAGCGGCTCAATGGTGTCGTCTGCCGAGCCTGGGGCAAGGAAGGAGGCTACCTGCTCCTGCAGCAGAGCTCGCTGCTGCGGTGTGTAGGGGCCGTACGTGACAGACCCTGCCTGCCGCCCTGCCATGGCATCATGCATTGCCAGCTCTGCCTGCAGGTCCGCAACTTGCCTGCGCCACACCATACACCCGGTGGCAAGGTTAATCAAACAATCAACGCAGATGATCAAGATGTAAGGGTCCAGGATGACACATATGATGTATACGACAACTGGAACCATCGGACGTGCGGCAAGAACACAGCCAAGAAGCAGAATAGAACACTCGTGCCAGACCATGTGCAGCACCCAGCACCAACCATGCGGGGTGAGTTCCACTCATGATCAGACCAGCCTCACCGTTGCAACTGCTTCACCAGCACACCACCGTCCTGGATGACATTGGGTGTGATTTCACAAGTGATGCGCGCCATGCGCTGTGCAAACCGGCACGTTGATAGTGTCTCATCTGTCTGATTGGGCTCCCCCCATCTGCACTCAAGCAGGACATTGGCGTGCAGCAAACATCAACTGGGAAACTGCACAACAGGGCATGCATCTCATGCATCTTGCCTCATGCCAGCACTTTTCAGCTGCGACACCAAAACCATGGTGACGGCTTCCACAGCAGGCAGCGGCAGGCCGTCCACTCACACATTGGCAATCAGCACCGTCTTGCAGTTGCCGCCCAGTGAGTCACGCAGGACATGTGTGAGACGTGAGTTGCGGAAAGGCACGTGCTCCCGTCCCTTTTCTGACAACGCCAGAACCACCTGGTGCAGAGAACGGGAAGCCCAACATTCCACACAGCTGTCACACGCCGTTGTTGAAGTGCACATGTAAAGGGTGGGCTGCAGACATAGACACATCATGTCATCCCAGCAGCATGCGGCAAGGAAGAAGAAATCTGGCCGCACCCAGCATATGGCCAGGCTCATGCACTATCACACCCACACACCTGCTCCAGGATTGACAGTGACTTGTTGATGTGCCCTGCCTCTCGCAGCACAGACCCTTCGCTACGTGTCTTGCTCACTCGCTCACTTCCTGCCAGGTCCACCAGATGCAGCTTGGAAGTCTGCACACATTTGCAAGCCAAACACTGGTTCACTGTACCAATTGCAGCATTGGTTGGGCGCACATACAGCAGCTGCTGCCTGACTCCACACCAGCACTTTGGGAACGCACCGTGACATTGGGACTGCCTGCAGCACGCATCTCCAGCTGAATGGTGAAAATGGAGTGGGAGCGTGATGACTCTCTGTTGAGCTGGTGCTCCCCAATCACACGGTTTGTCTCACCCTATGTGCACACACGCACATATCAGCACATTCAGCAGGTGTTCAGACTTCAGTTCGTACATCATCATACCTACCCTTGGGGTAGGCTGCGCTTCCTTTCCTGGCGTTTGCCAACATGTTAAGCCAACGGGTGACATCCACGGGTGACATCCAGCCAATGTTCTGTCCAACCCCAGCTATGCAAGATGCTGCAGTACGCCTGGTTGCTACTCAGCAGCTGCGCGTCGCAGCGCACCTCAAACAGCAGCTGTAGCGCCTCTGCCTCGCTGCTGACTGTGAAGGCCTTGAGCCCATTGACCATGACACTGGTGGCATTTGGGCCTGTGTGCAGTTCCACCATGTACCTCAATCGCTGAACAGCCTGCTGTGACAGCTAACGTTGCAGGTGGGTGCCCACATGCGCAGAACATGCAGCCCTACGCTCCCAGCGGCAGGGCACATACCTGCCGCTGGCCGCTCCTGCACCACTATCTCGTGTGGTTGGGTGGTGATGTCGAGCAGATCGTACAGCTGGTCATTGTAAATCTCGAGGAAGGTCACAGTTACCTGCGCACATGACGACATGAGGCAGCTCATGGCTGTGGTGTGCATGCTGACAGTTTATGCATCCAAGCGCTTGTTCCACGCCCACATGATTGTGGCATCGCCCTGAGTACAAGCACCCAGCGCCCTTGTACCTTGCACTCGGTATCTGCCGTGTCCTTCAGTTCGCCAAAGAGCGCACTGAGCACTCTGGGGATGAGTCCACGCTGCTTGAAATTCTGCCGCCCGCCTGACATAGTGTATGTCTTGCCAGCGCCTGTCTGGCCATAGCAAAGGATGCTGCCATTGCACCCCTCCAGGGCGCTCTGCAACACGTCTGCTGCAGCTGCCTCATACACGTCTTCCTGACTTGCCTCATGCAGCACCGCATCAAACTTGAACTGAGCGTGCAGCCACCGAGGTTGCGCAGTGTTCAACCAAACGCCAGACGCAGATGCTCTGTAGTTGTGGTCGTGAATGTCAAGCAGTAAAGCTGCATGCACGGCGCACATGTGCGCTGTCCGTCCCATGCTGCACAAGGGCACAGCATACAAAGCCCACAAGCTGTAATGAGCACACACCTGGTACTGGTTCCCTCCTGGCCCCTGAGCAAGCCCGCCCTTCAGCTCTGACAAGGTCTTTGGCACAGTGACAACCACAGTCTGCAACAATAACAACCAATCAACAAGCAAATGCGTTGGCGAATGCTCTGCACAATCGCCAGAGATTGGACCACGCGTGCCAGACCTTCTTGTCTGATTCTATTCGCAGGTTTGGGTTGAGAGCCGTTGAAGGTCGGGTGCGTAGCAGCACTCGCACTGTGCTGCGTACCATTCTTTTCAACAAGACATTTACGACGTGAAGTCTTATTCGGAATTAGGGAACTGAGCGGTGCATCATTTACAGCAAAAAATAAGTCTCCATTGGGAGTCCGTCCCACAGTTTAGTGTGGGGTGTGACTTCGTGTAACCGAAAATGGACGAAAATGTGCCGCAGCACCGCCAAGCACCCCATCCCCGCTTGCGCGGCAAACCCTACAAGTTAAATCTAGATGATAGCTTTGAGCTGCTGCAGGAATCATGTGCGCCCGTGGTGGTGCCCCTGTGCGTTGCCATTCAGCAGAGGTGACTGCTCCTCCTTTGTGGGCAGAGGGGCTGGCAGGGCCGTCTTCATTGCCTGGAACTTCATATAGTTGTACCAGCACACGCCAAGGAAAGCAACGCCATAGCCAACCAGCTGCAGCTGCGACACGGGCGACCTGCAGGCACCAGCGAGTGGAGTCAGCGCCTGCTGCGCAAGGGGCAACTTGCTGATGTTATGTGTTGCAACCCAACCCTGAGCACGGATGCCCCTTCCTGGACGCCAGTGCAATGCAGGGGTACGAGATGTACGCACTTGTACAGCGCCACCGACAGGCCAATCAGCAGCCAGTCCTTCACCACACCCGCCACATTCATGGTCAGTGCCGAGCTCTTGCCAATGAGCAGGAACACGGACATGTTCAGCGCTGCAGACAGAGGCAATGTATAGGGGGTGTGTGAAACAGCCAGGCAAATGCGTGGGGTGTTCAGCAGCACAAACATCCTGGTCCTGTACAATGCAACGCGCTGCACAAATGTGCAGAAAGTTCTCAATGCCCTTTCATAACGCATCAGAATGCGCACGTACCAAATGCAGCAGCGGCGCTGCACAGCAGCAATGGCACGTTGACTTGCATCGCTTCATCGTGAATCATGCGGGGCATCTCCAGCACCGAGAATGGTACGCACAGGAACACAAAGCATGCTGGCGCGATGTAGTACAGCGTGGTGATGGGGTTCAGCTTGATGCCGGCCCGCTGCAGCAGGATCTGGATCAGCACCAGGCGGAACGACTCAGTTGCAATCGAGCCACCCTGGAAGATCACTCCCAGCACGTTGAAGTTGATCTCACCTGCAGCACGCAGCGAGCATGCCCTGATGCAGTCAACACTCAGCCACGCCTCTGATCAAATGAGTGCTTACACCATCCACAGGTATCACATGCAGCAATACAGCAGCACCCCTGCTGCACATTGTGTCACCCATCACGATGGCCTCCCACTGGCCTGACAGATTGAGCACATGCACTGAAGGGTTTGTGACACTGATCGACCAGCTCGAACCCACCATATGATGCCGCAGCCACACCAACTGCCACCAGAACCATGTTTAGGAGGTACACTAGGTTGTATTTTTCCGTTCCAAGCATCACACCCACTGCAAACACTGTGATGGGCATCATGGCCTGCAGGTTGCACATGAGATCAGTGCATGGGCACTTGATGAGTGCATTGGCCAAGCCACTTGTCAGCAAACAGACCAGTACAGCACTATGACCCAGTTTGCATGGGAGGTGCTCGCACAACAGCCGGCACCTTGAGCATCTGGATGAATGCCACTGACAGGTACAGGTACGCTGCATTGCCCATCCACAGCGTCCCTGAGAACAGCGCTGCAATCGGCAGCACGTTCCTGCCGCAGCATGTAGACAAGCATCAGAGTGAGTAGATTGCACAGGCACTTGCTACGGGTCACGCAATATGCTGCAGCATGCGGTGCTTGCATGGCGGCCGCGCCATGCTTGCATCTGTGCACACCCACTTGATGTACGTTTGCGAGTCCATGTGGACCGTGTCCGTGACCTTCAAAGCTATCAAGCCGAAGGCCAAGATGGAGCAGAACGCCATGTGCACCAGGGTGAGCGCCACGGGGTAGGGAAAGTTGGTATACGCCAGGACGTATTTGTTGATAAGAATCACAGCCGCGGAGAGCGAAATCCATAACACGATGTAACTGCAGCGCAAGAGCGGGGGTGCTTGTCAACGTCTGTCGGCCAGATCCTTGGCCCTCCACCTATAACACCCCAGTCAAGCAGCGGTCTGCACACTCACAAATACGTCGTCATGACGCTGCGCCATGTGTGCTCGTCCTTTTGGGTAGCCCCAGGCCCAGACATTGTTGAGGTTGAGCTGGTGCAGGTGCAACCGGTGCTTCTGCAAGGTTTTAGTGAGGCCTAACGCAGTGCCCTGATGTCTGCTTGGAGCGACTAGCGCCAATCTGTAATCTGGGCACCACCAGTTTCACATCGCATTGTACATTGTTTGCGTATCAGCACCGTGAAGCACCTGAAGAAGTCTGCTCAGAGCTCAAGACGTTGAGCACATGGATACCTCATTCAGGGTATAGGGCAACAACTCCCAGCCATCTTCGGCCAGCATATGTCATTATCGAGCAGCGTGCGTTCCTCTGAAGTTATGACCAAGCCCGTTGCGCCCACTGCCGTGTAGCTTCTGGTGCACTTCGCCCCGAAACAGCCTGTCCACACTCTCAGCCAGTAGCATGGCACACAGCTGGGTACATGTTCATCAAGGCACAGATCTTGCAGATGCCCAGAAATAGTGAAAGGCATACCTCTGCCTCGCGGTCTTCCCAGTACAGCACACGGCGCAGCACACGGGGCAAGAACACAGATGCAATGCATGCAGGTGGCATGGTACGGCATCAATAGCAATTTGGGGCAAGGCTCAGGTGCTAAGAATGCAAAACGGCAGCTGTACAAGTCACAAGTCCAGTCAGTTGCAGCGCCTGGAGCACCGACTGAATGGATGAAAGTGCAGTATGTGCTGCTGCACCGCAGGCAATGTCAATAGCTTGATGTGTATGCGTCATGTGTGGGTGTATCGCTCATTAAGTGTGTGGCAGAAGGCAGCACCTTTGCAGCACCTGATCCTTTAGGGAAATACAACTTGAATGGGCAGGGGCTTTGGAAGAGGCCGAGGGGTGTGTGCTAAGAAGCGTGGTGAACAGGTGGGACAGCCTTTTCAATTTGCCCTGTGCATGTCATAATAACAATCATAACACGGCATGTGCATGTCATGCCAGAGATAATCAGCAACAAGGACAGGATTCTTCATGTTTGCTCTGCGTTGCGCAGTCAAATGCGCAGCCTACAGGCCAGCCCCAAGATCATGAGGCAAAGGGACAGCAAAGCCAGCTTCAACAAGCCAGTGCTGCTGCTGTGCAAGCTCCAGTGCTGCTGGCAGATCCGCTGCACAACACACTGCTCCTGCCTGGGCAGCGTGGACTGCAGGTCCTGCGCCAGCACGCCCTGTCTGCTGCAACCAACTTAAAGCGGGGCAAGACAGGGCAGCAGCTGTCACTGGCTGGGCTGCATGTTGTGGAGGGGCCAGGTGCTGATGCAGCAGCCCTTGCAGCAGCCCCTGCACCAGAACATGGGCGCACATCCCTGGCGCTCATGCAGCAACCTGACGGGGCTGTAGTTGGGCCTAGCGCAGCAGCCCCAACCCCAGCCCCAGCCGCAGCAGCGACACTGTTTTGGCAGCCCCTGCCTGCTGCCACACCTACAGCAGCGGCAGTCTTGGGAGCAGCTCAAGGACGGGTGCACATGCAATCTTCAGCACACACACCCATGCCTGCCATTCATGCACCCGATGCTCCTCCTCTTCAACCTGCTAGTACGGAGCAGGCCAGCACAAAGCAGCGCGTGGCAGAGCTGCTGAGGCGCAGGTTTGGAATTGACACTGGAGCACCGCTAAGCCCAGATCCTCCTGCAGCCATCGTGGCACATACCAGTCATCCACCTGCTGCACCTGGGCCTCCAGCTGCACCAAGTGGCCCGGCAACAACTCCAGGTGTGCAGCAGCGCTCATCCAGCCACGCAAGCCGGTCATCGGGCTCGATGACCGCCGGGGTAGTCTCCAACGACAGCGAGCAACCGGCTGGGACCACAGGCGCTGAGGCGCGCAGTAGTGGCCATGGCATGCACCCTGCACTACTCACCATAGGCACTGAGCCTGATGAAATGGTGGGGCGGGGTGCAAGGGGCGCTGCTGCTTTCGGGCAACAATGCCCAAGTGATGGCAGCAAGTCAGCAGCCAGCATGGGGCTTGCCGTGCAAGCTGCACCTCCCTCACTGCTCCACAGCAGACCTGCTGCTGCTTTGCCCTCAAACTTGATTGCACCAATCCAGATGGCACCGGGCGCCATGAGCAGTATCTCCTTCCCTTGCCTGCTGGAGGCACAAGCCGAAGGGCTGGCGTGTGAGTGCACCTGATGGATAACTGCTTAAGTATCTGACATACAGTTGCACACCTGATGTACGCATGGTTCCGGCCTTTGCAGCTGGATGTCACTACACAGCAGTTACACAATCAATGTACTGTTTCTGGTGTGCCGGTGCAGGTAGCATGGATGGTGAGGTTGCTGCCTCGCCGCAGGAAGCTGTGCAGCTTCAAGAGGCAGGTGGTCTGCACCTGCCCTCATGGTCAATGCTAGCGGAAGTTCTTGGCGATGTTGAATCTACACCACAATCCAGCACGTTGCGTATTCCCAGTGCAACAGATCACACCTTGATGCCAGCAGCAGGGGTCGGGCCAAGTGTTGCTGCAGGTACTGGTGGCATTGGCGGTAGACAGATGCTTTACAGCAGTGGCCAGTTTCAGCTGGCTGCGCACACTCAGTGCCACACAGAACGTACTCGACAGCACATGCTGGGAGCACAGAACATGCAGCATCAGACTGCTGCATGGCAGCTGCTGCACACATTGGATGAAGATAATGACCTGGCTGTCCTGGGCCACTTGCTGCCAAGGGATCAACTGCACGCTGCTGAAAAAAGCGTACATGAAGAGCCTCCCTCATGTATGTCCCCACTGCGGTTAAGGGAAGACAAGGGTGAACCAACCCCCCCGCATTTTGGCCAGTGTTCCAGCACCCCCTCGTTGAGGTCAGAGGAGCTCATCCCATGGCGCGTGGATGTGCAGCATTGTGGGTCGCATGCAGAAAGCCTGGGCTGCCAGTTGTATGCCAGCAGTCAACAGCTGTGGCAGCTTAATGATGGCGTGCAGCTGAGCAGTTGGGATGCTGACGCAGCGCAACCCAGACTGTTCTCTTGCCCTGGCGCAGAAGGCACAGGGCCTGGGCTTGGGAACAGTGCCAATCACACGTCACAGCCGGCGCAGCATCACCCTCCGTGGCCGCAGGCACATTTACATCATCCTGAGGAGGCACAAGGGATCACAGAGCAGACCAGGGGCTTGCTGTCTGGCCTGGCAGACCTGGCAGACCATGACTGGGATAAAGCTGATGATGACCTGGACCTGGGCCGGCAAGGCCAGTCACTTGCGTGTGCATTCAGCCTGCAGCCAATGCAGCAGCCAAGCCACCAGCAAGGACAGGGGATGTCAACAGTGGCCTCATCCCTGAGGACTGGACTGCTGCCTGGGCGTCTTGTCGGTGCAAAGTTCAGCCAGCGTGCAGCAGGTGGGCCAAGCCTGCCGGACAGTGATGATGATGCTGCAGAGATGCCGCATGGTGGAGATCTGGGGATACTCATCGGCCAGCGCACTGGGTTAAGGGTGCAGGAGAGGGAGCTGCAAGGTGCTGCAGGCATCATGCGGCAACCTGATAGGCACCAGGAGCAGGCATTGGGGAAGCCGACCAAACGTGTGCGATTTGCATCACCATAACCAATTGTACATGTGCAACCGATCGCTCATTCACATTTGCCTCTCAGACTGTAATGCTTCGCTGCTGGTTCCTTCCTGGATGCCAAAATTGCAGCTTCTCAGCTTCAACCAGTCAGTCTCGAGCCTCTGCCCCATGCACCTCCTCAGTCCTCACAAACTGCACAGCGCCAATGCTGGCCCGGTTCAGATTCCAGGTCCAACACCATCTGTGAATCGTGTGCGGATGGAGTCCAGCATAGGCAGATCCTCCACAAACTGCTTCCAGGGCGGCATACCCTGCCCGCTGCTCCGCACTGTACCATCTAGCTGGATCTGCAGGTTGCATCACATGAGTGCACGGAACAGTTTGCACGGGATAACGTTCCAGCACCAGTTCAACAACAACATGTCACACATGCCAGTGAGGTACGAAAGATGCATCACATGTTCACGTGGTAGGCTACAGCCAGCACATGTGCCAGCATGCCATGGTGAAAACATTTGACATGAGAGAAGGAGCTCACCTGAACATACACATCACGCGCGTCAGCTGGCAAGCTTGCGAACTCACGCTGCTGGTCCACCCACTCCTTCCACTCAAGGATCTGCAGCACAGGGAGAGCCATTTCATGATCACGGATGCTGCACGTTGCAGACATCTTGCGTGAGTATGCTGGTCTGTACGGACCTGCATGACCCTTCTTGCTGTCGTTGCGCACCTGATATGGCACGAGCTTCCACTTTTTGTCAGCATCCACCAGGCCACCCATGACCTTCTCCACCTGCTCCTTGGTCCCTGCCTCTGCCTTGTTCAGACTAACACCACCAAAGCCCTTGGCGCTGCACTCCGACAATCAGATGCAGCAGCAGTGTGCAGTATCGGTGGCGCAGTATGACTGCAGACATCTGCTGAAAACTGTGCAGCTGGAGCACTCATAAATCTGCAAGAACTGACAGGATGCCCAGAACGGTCCAGTACTTACTCGCTATCCTTTGCGAACTCGCGCTTGAGTGCACGGATCTTGGCATCAGGGTCATTCGCCTCCACTCCCAGTGTCTCTGCTCTCCGGGCAGCCTCCACCTCATCCAGGATGACAGGGATCACTGCAGCGACAGTGACCGCAGCATGTGCATGTACACTGATGTGACTTTGCGCCCGCGCATGACATCTCACAATACGTCCGATATCCAACAGTTGCATGGAGCAGTGATTGATGTAACCTACATCCTTGCGGTTGATGGCATGCGCATTTAAAACTTTGCTGGCCAGAGGATCAACCAAACCAAGGAAGCCTGCATAAGCACACCTGACACGCCGCGATCGCGTAGGTTGAGGTACTGCGACTCAGCAGACTTGAGTGCACCCTCCACAAAGCGGCGGGTGCCACAGATGATGACAGGGCGCACTTGGCCACGGAAGCGCACCAGGGGCAGCACGCGGCCATTGCCAAGGTCCACCTGCCCAACACAGACATTTGCAATGCTTCTGTGGATGGATCACACCGAGCTTGCCACTTATCCGTGCTGTTGTGCATCGAGCTGCGCTACTGGCTGCTGCCGCAGCTTCTATCCAGTACTACCGCATGTAGTGGTGGGTGGCAAGGTCAGAGTTCCCACCTGCAGCCGCCCCAGCAGCTCCTCACGCTCAGTAACTTTGACCGTCTTCTGCTTGCTCTGCACATCCCGATACACCAGGAAGCTCAGCACAGCCAGCGCTACAGTGTTGATCCCAAAGTTCTGCAGAGTTTCCTGCAGGTCTGGCGCGCCTTCCCCACCTGCAAACATGTGATAGCAAAGAGCCCAGCATCCGTGCTCACGAGCAGCCAATGTGATGCTTGAGGACTCGGCCGGCACACTGCTCCAACCCAGCACATAGTCATAACAGCCTGCAATGCTGTGGGCCCTCACCCTTGAGTGCTGCTACCAGACGAAAGGTGATGATCAACAGGCCAGCAGCCGCACCAATGGCTAGACCACCAAACAGCACCACACGTGGAAAGCGAAATGGTGTCTGCACGCATACGTGGCCGCAGTCACTTGCCTGAGGCCGCTGTGGTGTCTGCACCTCTTGCATCACATGCATACTGCATGCACACAATGCAAGCGTGCTGCTTGTTATGCCTGCTCAGTGGCTCCCAGCAGTGTGCACCTTGGCCTCAGAGCGCAGGTCAATCTTGGCGTTGCGTGATAGACCACCCTTGGCCTCCAGCAGTGCATCTGCCCACTCGCGGCGCTCACGCAGCTCCTTCAGGTCATCATCCTGTTCGTAACCATGATGCAGAAACCAGATGCATGGCGCACACTAAATTCCAGGCCTACACTGCTCTGCTGTGATGCTTGCAGCGGCAGCCATGAATGATGGTTGTGGCACAGCATGTGCGGGCACTCCATGCGGGCATGCGGATCCTACCTTCAGTGCCACAGAGAGTTTCAGGTTGTAGTCGTTGATTGCTCGCAGTATATTATCTGTAGCTGGCTTCCACTGTTTCATCTTTACTTGCGCACAACCCATGTTGTAGAGCGCTGCACGAGCCTCGTCATCGTTTGGCTTCATATCCATTGCAAGAGAATAAAGCCGAATTGCCTCTAAATAATCGTTGTTCTCCTTAAACACCTGCGTGCCCCGCTCAATCGCGTCTTTCGCGCTGGAGGGTACAAACTTGGAGATGCTTGTATCTGGTGTTTTGGTGGCAGCAAGTCGAATAGGATCTGTGAAAACAACCCTCTTCAACACTACACGGCAGGGCTGTGGCCCCGTGAAAGGCCGTGGCCCAGCACCCAGCCTGTACCTGAGTCCCAACATACTTTATCTGGCTTTCGATGCAGTTGAGATCTTGCTTAACCACAATTCATCGCCATCACTAATGAGTGTTCCCTTGGACGCGCTTGCCGTCACCTCTGTGAACGTTCGTTCGTATTTATCGTTTAGCGCTTGTCGCTGACGACCTGTGTGCATCTTCTTGCGCCACACAATGATCAGTTAAGGAGACTGGATGTCGTGCCTGCTAATTCTTCTTTGGCATGCCCATCATCTTGACACGCGCGTCGCGGCGTCTGTAGTCAAACCCCAGTTGGGCGTATCCATTCCGGTGCATTCAAACGGCAATGACGGTGTTACAAGCGCTTAATTGAACATGAAGAGGTGAAGTTTTCAGCCAAGCAGGCAAGTGTGGGCCATGCATGGCCGGCCATGCATGCCCAACACATGAGGACCATCATGTTGCCATGGGAGCACATGCAAAATGCTCGCATGCCCTCACATAGTCACAGCTCGACCTACAGGTGGGATGTTGGAGCGGCGTGCATCCCATGCTGCTGCGAGCACCAGCGGCAGCACCCACACCAGCTGCTGCCCCGTGAGATCAGTGCACAAGGCTGTGAACAGAAGGGCGCCATGCAGAGATGCCCGTACTGGGTGTGCTGCACAGCTGGACTCCGGTGACGCTATGACACAAGTAACTGCTGACCGCGCAACGGCACAAGTTATCAGTGGGGCCAAGCAGTCACATGCAGAGTCGGGCTCTATTCAAGGTCTGCAGCGACCGTCTGTCAATGTACGGGCAGCACGCTTGTTGACAACCCAGATCCGTGCAACACACGACTGGCTTGAGCTGCAGCGGCTGTGGCGTGACATGCGGCCGTCGCTCAACACCCTCAACATTCTGGCTCTGGTTCACCAGCTGACACAGGTGGAGCGTGCGCAGCGGTACACGCGGTATGAGGACACAGATTTCCGCGTGTTTTTGTCCGAGGTGGCAGATGAGCTGCGCTCCCCCGAGCACCTGCCGCACTTGGATGCTCGGGGTGCAGCCAACGCGCTCTGGTCCTTTGCGTGCTTGGGGCACCACCCAGGCGCTGCATGGGCCGAGCTCGTGCTGGAGCACATGACTCCGCTGCTGCTGGATGACAAGTGCGACCCACTCAGCCTGAGCCAGACGATCTGGGCCCTGGCACGCTTGGGGCACAAGCCCTCGGACACATGGTTGTCAGGTTTCTTCAAGGCAGCGCAAGCACGCTTGCCACAGCTGTCGCCGAAAGGACTGTCCAACATAATCTGGGCTGCCGCGTCCTTGCAGGTGAGTTGCATTGTGTCCTTAGACCCTTTCATTGCAGGTGAGTTGATTTGCAGTCAGGGTGCATGTCTGCTGTCGGCCTGCTGTGGCTCGTAGCAGAGGAACGGCTACAGCCTGTGCAGTGGTGCTACAATCACTGTGATAGGTGCTGATGCACTCATGAGACCATGTGACTATGTGACTATATGATACCTGTTCACATGCGCACGTGTTGCCCGGCAGGCACGCCCAAGTCAGGCGTTTACGGACGGTTTTGTGCAGGCATCCACAGCATCTTTGCGGCAGCACAGCCCACAGGCAGTTGCAAACACAGTGTGGGCTTTCACTGTGCTGGGCATCGACCCAGGGCCAAAGTGGACCACGCAGTTCTGGCATGTGAGTAGGATGGATGGTGGAATCAGGGCGCTGTACCTGACATCATGTCGAACACTTGACAATCCGACGCCTGGTGCAGGCTTCCTGCCAGTTGCATGCATCGACTCCGTTCATCATCATAACCTGTCATGCTGTACTAATTCGTATGTTGCAGGTGTCCAGACAGTTGGCCCATTCCAGTCTGGCGTTGGATTTGTCGGTCATGTTGCTGGGGGCGGCGCGCATGGTCAGCAGCCCATCACGGGCGTATGGGGGGCCTCCAAGCCGATGGGTTGATGAAATGCTGACTGCATCCCTGTCCAAGCTTGGGGAGTTCCAGCCGCAGGTGGGCACTGCGCACCTGCTTGTTCAGCCCACCTTGCTTGCTGCTGCATGGACTGCTTTTCTGGTACAGCTGCCAGCACAAGGCGGTTGAGAGCCAGCAGACAGCAGGCAGTGTAACGATATCATCAGTCCCTGTCTCAATGCTGGGGGCGTGGTGGTGCGTGTGCAGGATGTATGCAACACGCTGTGGTCACTGGTGGTGCTGCGGCACCAACCAACAGAGGCGTGGCTGGACGCGCTGACCGTGCACTCGCAGCAGCTGCTGCCGCACTTCAAGCCGCAGGTGCCTGCTGGGATTGCATGCGCTTCTTGTGCACTGCTCCTGCTTGTATGGCAACATGCTCCACACAGTTGGGATGCTCCACACAGTTGGGATGCTCCACACAGTTGGGATGCTCCACACAGTTGGGACCTTCGGCACACCTTGCATTCCGTGTGGGCAGTCTTGGTCCTGCTCTCACCAGAGGTTGAACCTTGTCACATGTAGGAGCTGGCTAACGTGCTGTGGGCCCTGGCGCACCTCCGTGCTAAAATCAGCCCCAGTTGGGCGCGCACCTACTTCCATGCGTCCTTCCCCGCACTATCATACTTCAATGCGCAGGTCAGTCATGCTTACCCACCGGTACATCATGTGGTCCACAGATGTCTGGCGCACCTCCCCTTCACGCTGCGCTGTGCTGCACAGTCTCCGTCCATGACGTGGTTATGCCGTGCACCTGTCCTGCTGCAGGACTGCGGGCTCACGCTGTGGGCACTGGGCACACTGCGCCTGGAGCCTCCGGCCACATGGGCTGAGGCACTGGCTGAGGAGTCATTCCGGCTGCTGCCATACTTCTCCTCCCAGCATGCAGCCAATGCGCTGTGGGGTTGGCTGCGCTGCCGCTGCTGGCCGCCTGAAGTGCGCATGTGTGCTGGTTGTGGTGATAGGGCTGAGTGTGAGAAAGCAGCTTGTTTTGCTTGACTGATGCAAGCATATGCTTGGACAAAACATTGATGGGCAGTTTGCATGACCTGCGTTTGCAAGCGCAGACATGGCTGGACCGCTTCTTCCTGGAGACACACAAGCAGCTGATCGGCTTCAAGGCGGCGGAGCTATCCAGCGTGATATGCTCACTTGCGTCCGCGCGCGTGCGGCCACCCAGGCAGTGGATGGGCGCATTCTTCAAAGCCACCCATGCTCGCATGGGCACGCACACTGGGCAGCAGCTGGCAAACCTGGCGTGGGCGCTGCTGCGGCTCAAGTACGTTCTGTTGCCGGGTGCAGCACGTGGATGGTGAACATGTTGCACGCGTTCCTGTCTGGCCTCATGCCTGCATTTTGGTACCTTCATTGATTTCACGTACACGTGTGACCTCTGTGCGGCAGGTTGATGCCCCATGAGCAGTGGCGGGAGAGCTTCACGCTGGCTGTGGCACATGCAGCAGCAGCCACCCTAAAGCAGCAGCAGGGGGTGGATTCAGCGCAGTCAGCACAACAGACAGTGCAGGCGCAGCGCAGAACAAACAGAGTCAAGCGCGAGGCCATGCCCCAACACACCCCTGGCCACCAGGTGCCTCCTGTACCCCTCCCATCAGCGCCAGTCTCAATGTTGACCACAAGTACTGGCAGCACCAGTGATTCGGGATCGCTGGATGAGGCGCAAGGCGTACTCGGCCGCACATCGGTACCCAGTGCTCTGCTATCCCAGCAGGATGTCACCACCCTCACGCGCGCGCTTGTGGCACTAGGGTGTGAGCTGCCTGATGAGCTGGGTACCCTGTATGCCCAGCACCACCCGATGGCCAGCATGGAAGAGGCTGCAGACACCCAAAGTGCGAGTGGTGCTCCACCGGCAGAGTCTCAGTCTACAGCAGACATAGAGGCTGGACCTCAAGTGGTGCACAGTTTGGATCAAGCAAGGGGCTCAACAGGTATATGTGCCCGGAACGATGCTGTTGGTGCTGGTGGGGGTTCATGGCCAGACGTGCCACAACTGCGGGGCAGGGCACGGCGGCGATGGGGCCCAGCTACGCCTACCAGCACTCATGGCCGAGAGGTTTGAAGGATGGAGCGGTGGCGCAGCCAGCTGTGTGAACACAATGGGTGTACATGTGCTGCTGCTGTCAAGAACCTCATATGCAGTGGTGGTCACGTGAGTGGTGGTACAGCTGCCCAATTGTGGCATTGTGGCAGAGGTTTCCGGCCTGTACAGGGTGAGGGTGTGAGTGGAAGTGATCAGGGTTGATCGCGTTTGTGCAGTGTAAGCGCGTGAAAAGCGACGAGGTGAAAGCCTGGATTAGTGGATTTGACCCCCGTGTATTTGGTCCATCAAGTGCTAATAATGCTCCAGGATCAACGAGAAGAAGATGAAAACTGGCTGGTGGAGGTCACGGGTCAGCCCTTAGATATCAACCAATATATGGCTTTTATCAACGATCCTTCAGCAGGGGCACTGTCCACGTTCAGCGGCGTAACAAGAAACAACTGGCAGGGCAAAGCAGTGCTGCGGTTAGAGTACGAAGCTTACGTGCCGATGGCGGTAAAGAAGCTAAAGGTGAGGGGCCTTCAGAGCTATGGCTGCATGTGTACCCACGCCCCTGTACTGCATGGGCACCATGCAGCCTGTGCGCTGTTATTTTGATGCATGTTGCAAGTGCAGACTGATAATAACAAAACCGCAAGCCCCTCATCCTGCTTTGCTGTCATGCAAGCTGGTCAGCCATGGAAAACATGCAAACCACAGGAGCTGTGTGAGCAGATCAACAGCCGGTGGTCAGTTGTCAAGATTGCCATTGCACATCGAGTGGGTGTGGTGGAGGTCATGGAGCCAAGCGTGATCATCGCCATTTCATCAGCACACCGAAAAGATTCACTGGAGGTGCGTGCCGTGAGGTGCAGGCAGCAACACATGGGTGCCATTGAATGTCCTTTGCGTTGCCTCCTGCCATGTACTGTACTGTGCGCAGTGGACAGCAATCACCGCAATTGTTATTGGCTGTTTACCTTGAGGATGAAGGCAGCCCTATCGTTATCTGTTCCAGTGCATGTAGCGCATGGACCTGACCTGCCAGGTTCTGCGCTGCTGCCTCACATCCTTACCAGCAAGCGCTTGCAGGCAGTGCACTGGGCAATAGATGAGCTCAAAGCAGTCGTGCCAATTTGGAAGAAGGAATACTTTGAAGACGGCTCACAGGTTCGTGCAGCATGCTCGGCTCTCAATCAACCCGTGTGGTATGGCGTTTCACTGCGTTTCATGCTGTGTCTCACATGAGCATGCAGTGGAAGGAGAACGCGGAGAGCCGGGCGCGGTGGCTGGCTGGAACGCAGGCATGATGAACAAGGCATGAGGGGTACAGTGCACGTGGTTACAGTGGACTCTGCAGGTTGTACAAGCACAGGTTGTACCACGCCACGGATTCATGAACCGCTTGAAGATCACTGTCCCAGACAGTACATGTACATGGTTTCTTTATGACCTGGGGTGTATTCAGAGCAGCACTGGCACACCCTGCGCCTTCATTTCTGCCACCAGCAGCGGCACTGCCTGCTCAATGTCTGCCTCCGTCGTGGTGCGCCCGACAGACAGCCGCAGCGTCCCCACTGCAAACTCCACAGGCACCTTCATGGCAGCTAAAACACTGGAGATGGACGGTGGCCCGGCTGTGGGGCCATGCGTGCTGTGGCATGCTGCACCTGCTGATGCGGCCAGCTGATTGGACAGGGATGCCAGGGCTTTGGAGGCTGAGAGGCCCTTGAACGAGATGGACAGGGTGTTGGGTAGGCGGCGTGATGCATCCTGGGGCCCATTCACACGCACGTAGCCCTGCGCACCACATGCATGCACTGAGTCTGTGGAGTACAGAGGCAAATTACGGCGACCGGATGCACATGTAACAGACAGAAAGTGACTGGCCAAAACTGTGAGGTGCCTCTGTCGCAGCGGTCCAGCAGCACGGCCGTACACATCAGTTACAATCTCCACGCCGCACCTCAGGGACAGATGCCAGCAGCTTGGCCTGCAGCATGTCACGCAGGTGCTGCATGTGCCGCGTCAATTTGTCGGCCTCTGTGTGCGCAATCTCAGCGGCCTTGCCCAGCCCCACCTGCGAGCACGTTCCAAGAGCCCAGGAGGATGCACATTGGCAACTGCATTTTACACTATCTAGCTCCAGGACCATGACAGCATCATCCCAGCATGATTCAGCAAGGCCCCTTGCATGCTGCCAGCGAAACACGCACCAGCAGCAGGACATTCTCTGTGCCTGCGCGCCGGCCCCCCTCCTGGCCCCCACCATGCAGCAGGTTCTGGATTTTTACGCCTTCGCGCACGAAAAGGGCTGCCACACCCTTGGGGGCACCAAACTTATGGCCGACGATGGTGAGCATATCCACCCCCTAACAAGTGATGGAAACGGGCATGGGATGGTAATAGTGAACCACACGGGCCATGGTTTTGTGGGGCTTGAAACCTTGCAGATGTTACAAAAGCCTGGAGTGGCATGGGAGCAGACAGTGTGTGTTGATGCTGCCGCACCTCCCATAAAGATAGCAGCAGCAGCAGCAGCAGACAGGTAATCAGCAAGCATGCATCATGGGCATCGCGGCATTGTTCATCATGTCATGGACGAAGGCATGCTGGCGGTGAACGACATGTGTGGTGCCCCAGGCTTGAGCAGCCTACCAGCTCTTGGACGTTGATGTTGACCTTGCCCAGAGATTGCGCTGCATCGCAGTGCACCAGAACATCAGGCTGTGTGGCCTTGACTGCAGCCACCACCTCCTTCACTGGCTGTAGGGAGCCCACCTCATTGTTGGAGTGCATCAGTGTGATCAGCACTGTGTCCGGTGTGAGAGCCGCCTGCATTGGCACGTGGCAGTGGGGGTGGCGTCATCCCTTGCAGGGAGCCTGCATCAACATGCATGCACCACCGACGGCCATGATGTCGATGACCAGCTGCGCAGGTGCTGTCTCATGCTTTCAAATATGAGCAACCGCCGGGAAATGGACACGCACCACCACATCTTGCACGTGCACCAGGCCCTCCCCATCCACAGCCACCTCGGTGAATTTGGCCAGGCCCTGTATCAGCATCACAGTACCCACGCATGCACAAATGAATGTGTGTTGATCGTACTGCCAGTTGAACAGCGCCACAGGGCGTCAGTGTGTCAAGTGACTGCCTGCAGGTGGCTAACCCACAACAACTTAGATGCCGGCACGCCACAGCTAGCAGACACAGACGCTCCTCACACCTGCATTCCACACCTGCTGCTCCAGATGGCGCAGGTGCACCGCAACTGCTGGGTGCTCAATGGCTGATGCGATGACATGCGGCACACGGCCTGAAGTGGGCGTGTCCCAACGCTCCCGTGCGGACATCACTGACCCATAAATGGCCCAGTTGTCTGACTCTGTCCCGCATGCCGTGAACACGATCTCACTCGGGGACGCACCAACAAGCGTGGCCACTTGCTCACGTGCCTTGTCTACTGCTGCCTTGCACTGCACACGACCAGCTCAGTGGTGCACAAACACTCTGGTGGGTTTGCATGGGTATGCACATCAAGCGGTCATTGGCAATGCTGTGTAAACTCACCACGCGGCCATAAGCATGGCCTGAGCTTGGGTTCCCAAAGTGCTCAAAGTATGGCAACATCGCGCTTGCCACCTGCTCAGCACCATTGCATGCAATCCCATGAGCCTCGTGCGGCACATGCTGGTGCGCGTGCAGCTCCTCAGGCCCGCACCTCGCGCCAGACTGGTGTCGTGCCATTGTGATCTAGATAGATGCAGCGCTCTGCAGCATCCACAGATGCCATGGTGGAGTTGCTGCAGAGTGATGTGTGCATGTGCCTGATCAGTCACCAGGTCTAGGAGCACCAGCTTCCAGCCTCTGGGGCGTGAACAAAGATGCAGCGCCATGCGCAGATGCGCAATCAAGACTATAGTCACTCACACAAGAACACATGAACACACATTGAAGTGGAAGGCTTCCCCGTATCCATTCTCTATCAAAATGGCACCTTCCAATGGATACTGACAACAGCAGCGACGGAGAAGGGGGTGCGGGCCCTAGTGGGTTGTCAGCTGGCATTGGGTTGCCAGCTGTGAAAGACGTCAAAACCCCGGGGGCTCACTTTGATGCCGAAGTTGTGGACCCTGAACAACATAAGTTGCGGGTGGTTGTCAACATCCCTGGAGCGACCGAGCCCGGAGCCTGCAGCGGCCTGAAATGCAGGTTTGGTAAGTGGAAGTTTACCAATTGTTGGTGGGGCCAGGCGTGATTGTGCTTCCAGATTCCACAAAATTCCTTCTAGTCTCGGGCACAACATCATGCATGCTGCCTGCATGTGATTGGCGCCTGTAGGGATTTGCCTGCAGCTCCTGGATGCAGTTTGGTGCCCGTATGATCAAGGGTTTCATTTGGCACTACGTTATGTAGCCGACAGTGCACCAGCGCGGGTGGGCCTGTAACCCGTAAGCTATCCAGCCAGCATCGGAAGGGCACGTATCGGGTGGGACCCACATTGACAACATAATGTGTTGCATGCTTCCATGCAGGTACCCAGGAGGTGAAAGCTGAGGCTGAGCCTGGAGGGGGCATTGTGTGCTTTGCACCACCCCCAAAGCCATGCCGCGGTCGCTACGCACGTGAGAAGAGCTGCAATGTGGAAGTTGTGGCCAAGGTGCCAGGAGTGGGGGAGGAGAAGCTTGCAGAGGCCACGTTTGATTACACAGCAGTGCCGTTCTGGAGGTGAGGTGCATGTCATTGTTCACTGCTCACTTCAGGCATGTTTTTGTATCCTGCGTCTTGCTTGAGATTCCGTCATGGAGTGCGCTTGCCTTGGGCCTGTGCCATGATGTAACCACCGTACCACAGCCCAACCACATGCCTGTTTCCCTGCTGCAGGAAACCATCTCTGGAGGGCCGGTTCAGTGGCAGGTTGCCCACCAAAGAGGATGAGAAGCGATTGGCTGAGGAGGTGAAGCTGCTGGCCCCCATGCTGGGCGGCGAAGGCAAGCGCGGAGACCGCTCCTTGCTCACCCTGGCCAAACTGGTGCGCGGCATCGCGGCTGGCGAGGTGCGGCAGCACTGCGAGGCACGGGAACGCGAGCTGCAGGCTCTGCGCAACCGGGTGGCTGTGTTGGAGTCGCTTCGGGCCACGGACTGCGGCGCAGGCACCAGCGGGCCTGGCGACTCTGCGGCAGCTGCAAATGCGCTTGCATTGGTGCAGGCTGAGAATGCAGAGCTGCGTGCAGTTGTGGCCGAGCGTGACGCGGAGGTTCTAGACCTGAGGCGGCAGCTGCGCGAGAAGGTGTGCAGTTGCAAGGATGGGTTGGCCGATGATTGCCAGCGTTCAGGGGATGCATTCCATGCTGTCCATGCTGTGTGTTGGCACCCATTTGTAGAGGTGCCCCTTGTCAACGCCATGTCATGCGTGTTGCTGCTGTGCTGCGGTGCAGACCCAACTGCTGACGAATGCCATGAAGACCGCTGTTAGCGAGCCCCATCCAGCCATAGCCATTGCTGGTGGCCCACAGCAGGCAGTGCCCAAGCCCACCAAGCGTGCAAGGCAGAGCCAGGGTGGTCAACCGCAGCAGCGCACGGCACAGCCCGGGCAGCCGCAGCTGCAGGTGCTGCAGCAGGCAGCTGGGTCGCCCATGCCGCTGCCAGCAGCTGGCATGGTAGGCACGGAGGCTGGGTTGTCCCCCAGTGCCGTGCTGCTCAAGCAGCAGCTTGATCAGCTTCAGCAGGTGTCTGCGCAGGTGCAGCAGCTGCAGAACCAGCTGGCATCGCAGCTTCAGACGGTGCCGCTGCTCCAGTCTGCGCTGTCCCAGCAGTTGCAGATGCAGTCGCTGTCACCAGCGCAAAGCCCGCGCGTGACCATGTCTGGTGCCGCACAGGGGCCGCTGCAGTCCGTGCCTTTTCCCACGGGGCACCAGCCGGTACAGCAGCAGCTCTCTCCCGGGTTGCTGGCTGGCTTGCAACAGCAGCTAGGGGCACTGGTGCCTCCTGCTTCAATGCCAGGGCAGCATCACTCACCGCCCCTCACACACTCGCCTGCGCTGTCAGCGCCGCAGTCACCCCACAGCGGTGCCAGTGTGCTGCAGCAGGGCATGTCTGGGCTACAGCTGCAGTCACCCACGCATCCATCGCAGCAGGCACCCCCTCTGCAGTCGCAGCCGCCCATGCAGCTGCAGTTGCCGCCGCGGCCAGCCCCCACGGGCCCAGATGTATCAGACCTTGAGCGATTGCAGCGCATGAGCATCCCAGATCTGCCACCGGCATCACCTGGGCAGGAGGACATTGATGACCTCCTGGGGGTGCTGGATGACCAGGTCCTGCCTGATGCACCAGCGGCAGCGGATGCGCAGGTGCACACTGCACCGGCCACCTTGCCGCAGGTGCAGCCCTGGCAGCCCAGTAGCTGCTGCAACACAGTCATGGCCACCAGCGGCTGCTGCGGGACTGGTGACACAGCGGGGAGGGGCAGCTTTGCAGCGGCATCTGGTGGCTCTGGATCAGGGCATGCTACACACTCGTCTGTGCACTCAGCGCACCTGTCGCCTGCTGGCAACACACCAGCCAGCTGCCCACCAGCACATGCTTCGCCAGGTATACAGGACAGCCCTAGCCCACAGAGCTACCAGAACCGAACCAGCACATCTGGGGCGACCCCAGCACCCCATGGCATACCTATGCCTGATGTCAGCATGCAGGAGTTCACATCCTCGGGCCAGGTGCTGAGTGTGCCACAAGCTGTGGTGCCGCAAGCAACAGGCAGCAGCTGGGACGGGATCCCGCAGCTGCCGCCACCGCAGCCACCACCACAGCAACTGCAGCCGCCTGAGCCACAACCCCCTCGACAGCTTCCATCGTTTGCGGCTGTGTTTGACCGACCATCGTCTATGTTCGACCGGCCATCCCAGCAGATGCAGGTTGATGATCCTGGCTTCGGCAGGACATCTTTTGGCTGGCTGATTGAGGAGTTGGCCAACGGTGGTCCAGACTCCATGAAGGCTGCCCCAGAGCAGCCTCCTGCACCCACCAACGCACATGCAACCCCGTTTGCGAGTGTGCAGTTCCCGTCGCCGCCACCAGTGCTCCAGCCTCCACAGCCCCCATTCCAAGCATCTCCAGCCCAGCCACCACAACCTCTCACCCAACCTGCGCAGCCCCAGCTGCATCAACCTGCTCAGGCTCGACCAGCCCCTCCCAAGACCATCCCAGTGCTGGATCTGGAAGACGTCCCACCGCCACCACTTGGTCAGCCGCCACCGCACCAGCAGCACGCAGCCCTACCGGGCCAGCACGGCATGGCCTACCCTGCACCAGCAAGCCCGTCGTCGGGGCAGAGGCAGGCGCAGGGACCTCCGCAGTTGGCGCGCGTCTCACCAGGCCAGCAGGCGCAGGGACCTCCGCAGTTGGCGCGCACATCCCCAGCAGCTGGCCAGCAGCCCCCACAGTTGGCTCGCATCTCCCGAGGTCAGCAACATACACAATCTCTAACCCCACCTGCTGGGCCGCAGCAGGCGCTGCAGCCTCTGCCGGCTGCCACTTACCTGCACGAGCACGGGCAGCTGTTGGCACAGCAGCAGTCTCAGGCCCTGCAGCCTCCTCCGGCTGCCACTTACCTGCACGAGCATGAGCAGCAGTTTGCGCAGCAGCAGGCGGCGGTGATGCAGCTGATTGCAAAGCAGCAACAGATGATGGCCCAAGCTCAAGCACAGCTGCAGCAGGTGCAGCAGGCACAGGCGCAGCTGCCTCCACGGCAGCCCGGCGTGCCGCCACAGCTGCAGCGGATGTCGCCCTCCTTGGCACAACACTCTGGTCCTGGCTCGGGGACGTCCAATGGACCCTGCTGTGGCCCCGGCAGGCTCTCATCAGATGGCACATCAGACGGTGCGCGGAAGAGCCCCCGGCAGTGCATGGACTCGCCGTTCTCCAACGCGTGCTGCGTACAACAAGCGTGCACACCGGTGCCTCAAGCAGCGTCTCCTGCAAGCCAGAGTGCACCGGCTGTGGCCCCAGGCCACCTGCCGACCAAGCGCAGCTACAGTGGTGCTGCCACCAGTGCAGGGCCACTCCCAGGTGCTGGCCCAGCTGCGGGTGCTGCACAGCCCCTGCCATTGCAGCACCAAAGCACAGTGAGCAGCTTGCCCAGAGTTCAGCTTGCACCGCAAGGGTCAGGCGTGGGCTCTCCAGCGCCCATGCCTGCTCCTGCTGTGGGTGCCAGCAGCAGTGGGGCATCACAGGGGCATAGTGCGGGCCACACACCTGGCCAGCTGACAACACGCACATCTGCGCCACTCGTGGTGGCGCTTGCAGAGCAGATGGAGCAGATGCGCCAGCTGCAAGAGCAGCAGGCGGCTGCATCTGCTCAGCAGCAGCAAATGCTGGAAGCGCTGCATCAGCAGCTGATTTCGAGAGCTCGAGGGAAAACATGACGTATAGCTGCAGTTGCACCTCCTGGCTTTGAATTGCAAACTACATTTGTTGCTGTGAACGCGAGCTCGGGAGCACACATTTGTGGAGCAGCGGGTTGGAGGTTCTCACCGAGTCCCCTCCAACCCTGCTAATGTACTGATATATCACGACTTCTTTTGCATGAAGCGCAGGCAGGTGCAAGTGGTGAAATAATCACCTTGACTGCCGCGATGGCCCTGGGAGGTTACCTACGAGCCCAATTAAGGCTGTGCTTTACAAATGCCTTGTTGCACCTGTTGTGGAGGGCTGGCACTGGTGGATTGATGCAGTGGGTGGTGTGAGCGTTGTGATGTGGCCATTGCAGTTCAGCACTTGACATGCTGGGAGTGGACTAGGAGCAACCAACGTAACAAATTTAGAGCACTACGACCCTTTGTTTTGGCACGGCCATGCCAGCTTGGAAGGGCAAGTACTGCGCAGGCTGTGAAGTGTATTGAGGCTTTACATTGGAGTGTGTGAGCTGCAGCGTGACTACAGGGTACATGGGCACCATGCCAGCAGGCAGACCAAGGTGCAGAGCTACCTTCAGTGCTGTCTGTTTTTGTTTTGCTGGGTAGTTCTGCCTTTGTGTTTTGTTTGCCGGGTAGTTCTGCCTTATCTGGCTGTGCACTTCATTGCAGGAGATGCATGTACTGGCATGGAGCTGTTGATTTTGTCCACTGGCGCTGGGGAGTGTGTCAAATGCATGAAGCGCTGGCCTGGAGTGCTGTAACGGCACAGCTGTCCAAACGCAATACCTTGTCTCACCACCAGCACATATGATGGAGTGCATCATGAGTCATGAGGGTGAAATGAGGCAGCATTGATAACCCAACCACCTCCTCTGCAGTTGTGGCCAGCCAGTGAAAACAGTCGGTGTTATGCTTTTGCTGTTGCAGAAGCCATAGGTGGCTTAGGTGCTATGCCCGCAATGGGAAGAGAGCAGCGTTACCAGTCCATCAGTCCATGATGGCTGCGTGGGTTAGGTTCGCCAGAGTAGAGTACTGGCTGAACCAAGGGATTTGGGGGTAGAGGCAAGCATGGCGGACCTGGGCTGAGGGGAGAGACCTCCCCATGAAAGGTCCCTCTCATGGTCACTCAAGTGTTACCAGCTGGACCAACCCTTGGGTTGGCCCAGCCCCTACACTTTGCTCTCTCCACCCAGCTCGCGCAGTGCTGTGTGAGTTTGTGTTTCCCTCCCACCTCGCTAGTCACTGTCCTTGCGGTGCCTGACATCTTTGTTGCTTGTTGTATGTCTTTGTGCTTGAGGATTCTCGGGTAAGCACTCACATGCGCGCACCGACACTGCTGACCTGGCTATGGCCTGCTCAGTCCATTCCTGCATGCCATCCCTGTAACATCCCATGAGCCAGGCCCTGTGCTCCTGCCCAGCATTGACCGGCAGTCAGCATCAGTTTTGGGCCCATCACTCTTAGTTTGGGCTATGATGACGGCTGCATTCCCCCAGCTGAAGGGGATGTAAGTGCCAGCCTGCCCCCAATCCCACTTTCAACACGATGCAGTGTTTTGCTCCTTCCACATTGCACGATCCCTAGACTCCAGACCAGTAAATATGGATACAAACTCAGCTCCGAATGCAGCTGTAGTCAATCGCTAGATGTGCCTCAATTTCACCTGCTGCCTCACCGCTGTGTATGCCTTTAACGACCAGCAGAAACAAAGGTGCTGCACTGTGCACCATAAGATGAACCTCACGTCATTCCTCATGCTGCAGGAGGCTCCCTTCTTGCTGCTGCTGCCCGTTGGCCTGGCAGGGCCGCATCATTGGTGTTGCACAGAACAGCTATGCAAAGACGACAAAAGAACTATAAAATGCTGGTCTTGCTTGTCTCCCTCGACATCTCAACTTACAGCCACGAGCAGAGTGCTCTTGCCCGCATTGCTCTTGTGGCCGTTGTGGTTGCCTATTCAGCATGTGTCATTGCTCTGCTGATGGTGCATGGGCAGACCTCGAGAACTGGCACGTGTCTGAAGGTCTGGGCACTCCTTGACCAAGGCTGAACACAACAAGCATTGAAAACACAAGCTGCAATCTTCACCCGGTTATGATAATCCATTCCCAGAAATGCCCCTGGTGCCATGCCTCTGCCTGGGGCAACCCGGGCTGGCAGACTGTGCCTTCAGTGGCTATGTGCCAGTGGGCTCACGCCACTGTATTGAGAGGGCGTTGAATGTTTGCACCCTACTAAGCAGCATCAGCACTGACTGTGTGGGACCCTGAGCCCCAATTGCCTGAACTCAGAACCCTAAACTGCATGCTGAAGATACAGATGCCACCGGACCCTGCTGCTTTGAGTGATGTAACGACAGAGTGGAGTCAGCAATGGCAAACAGCTTTGTGGTCAGTTGACGAGACAGGAGGGGGCCTGCCAGTGTTTTGGGGTGCGTGATGGCTGGATGTGGTCCTTGGCTGACATACAGCGTTATCACAGCTTTCAGCTGCAGTTCACAACTATCCTAAGGTGCCATTGTTGTAAGTCTCTGCAGCAAAAAATCCAGATCGCAATGCACTTCCTGTACCTTACACCAGCTGCCCAGCCACAACAAGAGCCGATTGGAACGTGCATCATCACCTGACAGGCCAACTGACAAGCACGTCCAGCATGGCACCAAACATGCTGAAGCCAAGGGACAGTACCCACACCAGACAAGGGAGAACCCTTGCAAACTGCTTGTCTTGCATAGATGTGGTGGTGCCAGGGCCTGGCCACCCGGGTGGAGTTGCGCTGCCCAGCAGCCTGCCAGCTTGTATGGACGAGGCTGTGCACGTGTGCAGTGCACCATGCCTACGCAGCACAAAGGTAGTTGTTGCGTACTATCACTGCCGTGTACTGCTGGTGTGGAGTGAGTGGTCACATCCCCCCCCCCCCCCCCCCCCCCCCCCCCGCGGTTCTGCCTACAGCGCTGATTGATATGGTGCAGTGTTGGCATGTGTAGTCATCTGTTTCCATGCAAAGCTGGAAGTTGAATCGGTCACATGGGCTATACGCGCCCACACCACCCAGGCCATGCACATATCATGAGTGCGTAGTGCCTTTATTGAATCACTGCATGGCCTATACATTTGTGAATTATAGAACACTCTTGGGTGTATCTGCTGACATGTTGTACTGCCGTTGTACTGAAGTCGCCTGAACAAACCTACCACAACCCTAAATTGTCTTCATTGCTCACCTTAAGTCATGCAAACGCAGCTGCATCGCGCTCCTGCTGGATCAAGGGTGTTTGGGTGCGCGCGCCCAGCACGTACTCTGCGTGCTGTGGCAGTGCGTGCAGCAAGTCTACCAGAAGCGCTCCTGTTTGACTGCGATGGTGCGGAAAATGGGGTCAAGAGTGCCAGCCGTCTGTAGATGAAGCAGGAAACAATGGCTAATATTTTCCTTGCTATGTAGGCGTCCTGGTGGACACGGAGCGCGATGGGCACCGGGTTTCCTTCAACGAGGCTTTCAAGCGCAAGGGCCTCAACCACGAGTGGGGTGTGGAGCTCTACGGCCATTTGCTGGAGATAGGGGGTGGCAAGGAGCGCATGACCAAGTACTTCAAGGTGAAGGGCAGTAGCGAGCATGATCCCCATCGGCATGATGCATGCACCATGCCACTCTAGACGGTGATGCCGGACACGGGCAACATGCTGCAAATACACAGTTTAAGTGGAATGCACTACACAAAAGGAACCAGCAGTTGCAGCAATGAGCATCATCGCTATCTGGGGTGCACGGTCTGCACGTGCAGGATGTGGAGGACCAAGAGCCATTCAAGAGCATGAAGGTGCGCTGTCGGGGGACGTTTGTTATGATGTGCATGGGGCCATGAGTGGTGGCTGAGCTGTTGTGATAGCCCTGGCCGTCTCACAGGACCCTGAAGCGCGCAAGAAGCTGGTGCAGGAGCTGCACCTACTCAAGACTGACCTGTTCATGGAGCTGGTGGAGTCAGGTTCCATGCCACTGCGCCCTGGGGTCAGGCGCCTCGTCCGTGAGTGCTGCCATCATGACGCCGCCCGGCCTAGTTTCTGGAAAAGGTGTCACACTGCAACTAGGGAAGTATACTGGGGCCTTCCTGCTCTTACCTCAACAAGCACCCATGCATTTACTTGACGCTGGGATGCGCTGCAGACGAAGCAATCACCGCAGGCGTGCCCGTGGCCGTGTGCTCCACCTCTAACGAGCGCGCCGTATCAACGATTGTGCGCGTGATGCTGGGGCCAGAGGTCGCTGCCAAGATGCGCGTATTTGTGAGTACGGCTTGTAAATGGGCACCTTGCTTGCAGAATTTGAGCGGGATGTGCTTTGCGCGTGCCGTGGAGGTTGGTGTGTTATAGGTGAGTGCAAGGGACAAGCTGTCGAGGCTTCGCACAGTTTCGTTGAAGGAAGTGCCTCACTCAAACCTGAGCGTGGAGTTGCCGCTGCAACTGGCATGCACACATAGATCATAAATAGCTGGACATAGGCATGAAGTCAGAGAAGATGTTTGTGGGTTTGATGCTGCACATGCAGGCGGGTGATATTGTGCCCAAGAAGAAGCCTGACCCTGCCATCTACCTCCTGGCGGCCAAGGTACATAGTTTCGTACAGCAGGGCCACCTGACCAGTATCAACAGCGCTGCTTCACATTGAACTTTCACTCTACGAACTAACGCGCCGCGGCGCCCTAACCCAAGATCACTTTTACAGGTTTTGCATTCGGGCAACCCTTGAATTACAGTGTGGCTCTTTGGCAGGAGGTGCCTGTTTCATTCCTACTGTTGACTTGTAGGCACCTCACTTTTCTGCACCTCACTTTGCGCGCAGGAGCTGGGCGTCAATCCTGCAAACTGCTGTGTGGTGGAGGATTCCAAGATTGGTTGGCAGGCAGCCAAGGCGGCCGGCATGACGTGAGTGTCTTTCAACGGAGGTGCCGTGCTGCATGCACGAGCTGCTTCTCCATGTTTAGACTGTGCTTGGAGCTTGGTTATCACCTTGCAGCGCTGCATTTGTTCATTTTTTTGCGGCGCTGTGCACTTGGGCTGCCTGACGTCCACCCTGCAGCTGCTTCATCACCAAGTCCAGCTACACCGAGAACGAGGACTTCAGCGGGGCTGATGCTGTGTTTGATTGCATCGGGGAGGCGGGCGAGGAGCGCTTCTCTTTGTCTGACTTTGTTGCAGCTCTGGAGAAGAACAAGTCTCGGGTGGCAGCTTGAAAAAGTGTTCTAGATCATGCAGCAGAAGAGCTTGGGTGGCAGGTTGAAAAAATTAGCTATCTGGCTGACTCAAGGGTCCAAAGTCTCATGGGGTCAGATGATGAGAGCGTCGGTGCCGGGGTCAGATGATGAGAGAGTGAAGACACGACAGGCTGCAGAGAAGCCGAGCAGGATGTCGCCGAGGCAAGGCACGCAGTGCTGTGTCCTTGGTCACTTCCCCAGCAAGTACAAGTCGATCATTACCATGTACATGTGTTGTTTGGATCGTGGGTACTGCAGCTAGTGCCTTGCATGCATGCATGCATGCACATGCATGCATGATTTATTTGGGTGCATATGGTCAGACCGAGTTCTCGCACGTCGTGAATGACCTCAGGAGCAACGCGTAGCGAAGAATTCCTTTGTGAGCGAACCTCGTCTAGGGTTCCGTGACCATCTTTTGCCACTCACGCGTGGCACAAGTTCACGTGTTGCAAAGGGATTTAGTCGTTTATATCTGCAAATTGATCTAAGAAAATACGTTTCGTGCCTCTCCGTGCTGTGTCAGATCAGCCCTGAGTCTTCCAACTTCGAGGCACCTGCACGGCGATATAGGGGAGGTGGTGCACTGAAGACATGCTGGCATTTAGGCTCCGGGGTGACATCTTCTGACCTAGTTTCGCTTCGCGGCATCTGGAGCTTTGGTTCATGGTTTAAACGTGAGCCACTAGCTAGTGTGTTTGGAATTCGTGCCAGTTGCCTGTCAAGCTCTCCTCTACGACTGCCACCAAAACAGTGCTATTAGCCAGCCTTACGAGGACGCACGTACTGCTAAGGTCGCAACTGTGCACAGAGGGCTTTGTGCATGACACGAACAATGCGGCCTTCGGTACATGAGCGGAGCAGGATACCAGCCCCCTCATGGAAACGCGTGAAGATTGGTAGCCTGCACTGAACTTCATGCATTGGGCATGGGCACCATGCAGTGCTGGCACAGCATGTGGCTCTTACAAAAGCACTGAAAAGCGCATTGACATCATACCATGTGCGCAGGGCCTTGCTCTGCCATGGCGCACTATGTCCACTGATGTCAGTGAGCTGCAGGGGCGGTGCACCCTGCACCCTTTTCCAAGCAGCCAGCCCATGAAGCGCCGCCAGGTGCAACACTGCTGTGCAGCAAAATTGTGGCAGGGATACTCTGGCCATGTGCCACGGCCAGTAACCCGGCATGGACGAGCGCACAGCAGAACAGGCAGCACTGGAGCACATGCCCTGCTGCTCCTCGCGCTGCTTTTTGCACAGCAACGTGAGTGCAAGGTTCAACAGCTGCTGCAGGGTGTGCATGGCTGCATGCCATCTGATGGGCCCACGGGCTGGGTCCTGTTTGCTCCTGTTGGTTGTAAGTAAACTAGAAGGGGGGTTGGTCCTCAATGTCTGGCCTGGCTCATTCCTCTCTTTTTCAAGACATAATCACATGACTGACACCAGTTGTTGCTTTCCAACACCACATGACAGTGTTGGTGGCCGTGAACGCACAGCCACCTGCAGGTGGGTACATGTTCTGCCTTGTACAGGTTGTTCTCATGAAATTTGCAGTGCATGAGCATGGCTTTGATGCATCAGGCTGATGATGTACAGCACCTGGAGGCAACCAAGGGCTAGCTGCAAGTGAGCCACCCACTTGGTCAATCTTGCGTCTTGCAGCTGGCTACATCAAGACGGTAGCAGGCAACCAGGTCAACACGTATGCTGCGGGGCCAGTGGGTTTAACAATCGGGTTCTTCAACATTGAGGCCGTGGCACTGGATGGATCAGGTGGGGCATAGACCATAAGCGACAGTTCAATTGTTGATGCATTGGGATGGGTATTTCTGCATTTGTCCGGCATATTGGCTTGAACCTGGCACTGTGGGGCTGTATTCTGGTGTTATGGTCAGGCAGACATGCTCAGCAGGAGCTCTCACATCGCACGCAGGGGTGGAACAGTAGAAGGGGCTGTTAAAGACGTTCAAGTGATGTTGTTTGCACTGCTTGCAGGCCATGCATACATCCTGGAGTACGGCCGCATCCGCAAGTTCAACATTGGCACGTCCTCCATCTCAGAGTTTGCCGGTGATGGCTCAAGCAGCTACACAGACAACGTGCCCGTGTCTTCGGCCACATTCAACCAGCCGCTGGTCAGTGGGCGTTTGGCTGGTTTGCTGGCAGTTGAAGCTACTGGATGTTGGCAGGTGGTGCAACAAGAGTGTGGACACACTCAACTGTTGACGATGCAACAACCAGCATATTGGGACCCTGTGTTGACTGCAATCTGCTGCTGGGACGTGCGTTGCAGGGGCTGTGCTTCACACAAGATTATTCTGTACTGTACGTGTGTGACACGGTACGATGGCTATTCAGCACTGAGCCTTGCCTTGCAGTTAGGTGACTGCTTGACTTGTATTACCCGCATGCATCAACAAGAGACTGGACGCGCAAGGCCCGCGTAGCGAGGTGCAAGTTGTGTGGCAGTGTCCTGAGGAGCAACACCGTGCGGTGCGCATTGATGCAGGGTAACAATGTCATCCGGAAGATTGACATGACCACAAGTCAGGTTACCACGTGAGTCAGCTTGTATGCCCTGACCGTTCGGGCCACCTGCGGCCTGCATTGACCTCTGCCGTGCTCAAGCCTTGACATGCACATGACAGTTAAGCCCCGCACATGTGTCGCGTGCAGGGTTGTCACTTCCGGCAATGCAAACCAGCCTCACTCGTGTGCTGTGTACCCCGATGGCCGGCTGGTCTGGACGGACAATGGATCTCACACGATCAAGCAGTTCAATCCTGCTGGGGGTGCCATCACGTCAGTAACTGCACTTAGATCGGGGATTGGCATGACTGAACGCATCAATGCAGGGTTGTTCCATCTGTGTAGTGTGTAACCATGCCTGCAGTAATGAATTGCACGCATACCAACAACTGTGAAATCCTGCCGTTTGTTACGAGTGTATGTATGCAGCTGCGCACTGACACCGGGTGCCGTGGGCTTGTTGCTTCTGTTGCAGGACCGTTGCAGGCATGGCTAATTCAGCGGGGTTTTCAGGCGACTATGGGCCGCCCACATCTGCACAGCTTGCAGGACCCACTGGCGTCGCGCTGATCAACAATCAAAATATTATCTTCTCAGATACGGTCAGTGCAAGAGGAGGTGGTGCAATCCTTGATACAAGTTGCTGGTGGTTTTGCGTCCATGGCACCCCTGCTGCCCAATGCTGTGGCTTGTGTACCTTCGCTTCATGCACTGGCTAATGCCACGCTGTTGATGTTTTGTGGCCTGTGCTGGGCAGGGGAACAACCGAGTTCGTCTGATCGACACCACCAGTAATATGATACTCACAGTGGCCGGTGAGTTGTGTGTTGCACGAGGCAAGCAGTGCGATGTGCCCCAATGGCAGTGTGCACAGCACAACGTGGATGCAATCCAAGCCAGGGCAACAATTTGCTGTGCGGTCCACCTCACTTGACACTAGGCAATGCAAATGCAGGCACTGGGGGCACCACGTACAATGCAGCGAACGAGGGGCAGTTGGGTACGCTGAACGACCTGAACGCACCCACGGGCATTGAGGTGTGACTCCTCGGTGTGACTCCCTTCATCTGAAATGACAATTGCATCATTTCACATGGGACATGTCTTGCGTGCATGTCTTGTGTGCAGTATTATATGCTGCGTGCTTGGCTGTTGCTATTTAATGCCCTTGTGAGCTGATGCGCTAGAAGCGCATTCTCTGGCAGCAGCAAACCCACTTGCAGCATTGAACTGCAATCGTCCTGCAGGTTGTGGATGATCACGCTTATATCTCGGAAGTCAACGGCAACCGTGTGCGCCTTCTGTCATTCTCATCTCACACGCTGCGGGTGAGTCACGCACGGGTCAGCTGACTTGCCGTCTCCCCTTTACCACCGGTCTTACTCAGCCCTTTGCTTGCCCTCTATGTCACGCGCATCCATCCTTGTCACAGATTGCGGTAATCGGGATGTGCCAGGAGTCAAACTGTGTTTTATGGTTTGTGTTGTACCATGTGGTCTGCAGACGGTCATTGGCACTGGGTCACCTGCTTACACGGACAATCTTCCAGGAAATGCAGCTAATGTTGCAGGCCCCAAGGGCCTTGCCTGGTCCAAGTCATTTGGTCTGCTGCTGGTGGACTCGTGAGTGTGGAGCATGAGTCTGGCTGTTGGTACCCTGGCAGCTGCCATGCGATGCTGGTGCATGTGAGCAGGTGCATGATGATTGGATGAGTGGACGTTGTTGTGCATGCGCAGTCACGGCCTCTGCGTCACAGTCACTGGGCTGCTGATGCCTCGATGTTTCACGCTGTTGGCCCATGCAGGCTCAATTACGTGCTGCGCCTCTATGGCAACCCCTACCCTGGAGATCCTGCATTTGACACGTGGGTCCAGTGCATGATTGTGTGCGCACCAGGTGCCTCATAAAACCTTGCCAGTGTTGTTGCCAGCGTCCTGGCACAAGCACAGCAGCAAAAATGCAACCCGGTTCTTTCTAAGCTACTGCACACATATGTATGCCATGGCTCTATACCGCTGGGTCGCACCACTCATGCACATGGCCACAGAGTGAAGACGCTGGCTGGGCCTGCAGCTGGCGTGTACGTCAACAGTGTGGGGGTAGGCGCTGGCACAAAAGCAAGCGCCTAGCATGCTGCGTGTGCGGTGTGCATGGTGAAGCTTGTTACAGTGTTTGGCGGCACAACTCTAGCACGCTGCTGACATGATGATGTGCTCCTGTGGTACTGCAACAACAGATCTCCATCGGCTTTGACAGCATTCAAGGCGTTGCAGCACATCCCAACAAACGTGTGTGCACACATCGTGGATGTGCCTTGACTTGCGGCCAAGCACTATCCTTGGCCTGGGTTATGCTGATCTTGCTGTGCTCACTTTACTGTGGAAGGCTGTGCCCACATCAAGATCTGCTTGTCCTTGTTCTCAGCCGTTTCAAGCGCCAGCTGCTGCTCCCTACATACAGTAGTGCTATTGTCCTACTTGCAGCATGGCTGTACATCGTGGACCAGCACCGTGTCAGGCTGCTCAACCTTCTTGACATGAGCATCGTGGATGTTGCTGGCACTGGGACAGGTATGGTGCATGTGTGTATTGGATTGCCATGCCAGGCGTGTGCCTGCAGGTTGGTGACTCAACAGGCATGGTCTACGCCCATGTCTACAGCCACAAACCCATATCCTCTTGTAATGGACCACAGGCACCTGTGTGCGTGATTTTACTTGACACCTGCAGCTGGTTTCTCAGGGGATGGGGGCCCTGCAGTTCAAGCCCAGCTCAATAATCCATTTGGCGTGTGCGTCAAACCAGATGGCACTCTCATCATTTGCGGTACGCTTCGTCTCAGGCCAAACTCTGAAGTGCCGGACGTGGCTAGTGTGTACTGGCCTGCTCTTGTGAAGCATATGGACTATATTGGGTCCATCTGCACTGGTTGTGTAGGCACAGCATGCTCTGTGCACTGGCACACAACATCGGCTACCACTTGCACTTTTCCCCTCTCAATGTGCTACATGTGCTGCATGCTCTTGGGTTCGACACCCAGATTACGCTAACAACCGGCTCCGTGCTGTGGACCCGGGCACGGGAAACATCAACACGATTGCTGGCTCTGGTACCCAGGGATACGTGGATGCTGCTGCGAACATTGCTCAGTGAGTGGAAAGTGCATAGGGCATGCCGCATCTGAGAGATGCAGGATGAGTTGGCACAGCCAAAGAGGGAAAGAGGTGCTGCCATCTAAGTGTTGGGATTATGCAGGCATGTGCAAGCAGATCATGTGTCTTGTGTTGAAGAAACTGCCACGCCTTGAACAGAGCATGTTGTACAAAGGACCGCTTGAGTGTGTATGTCCGCTGCTGCTTTCTTCAGGCTGGGCAATCCCTTTGACTGCGATGTGAAGCCCAACGGGGACATCGTGTTCTCGGAGCGAAGCAACAACAGGAGTGCGTGCCCGCCCTGCAGCGTTCTGTTGTGCATTAGTGCTTGTTGCAGTGAATCATGGCACATCTTCTGTCACAAGTCCATCTGCATCTGGTGGCTGATGAGAAGCGGGGGTGGACACTGAGCATCATGCCCTCGTCTCCCAGCCCCTGAATGCCTAACTGCATCACCGCCTTGATTTTGCTGTGCTGCCTGCAGTACGGTTCCTGAGTGCTGGTGTGGTGGGCACCTTGGCTGGCAGCGGAGAAGTTGGGTTCTCTGGTGAAGGCGTCTCCGCTGTGCTTGCCAACCTCAACGGCCCAAGCGGCGTCCTGGCCCTGCCATCAGGCGATGTCCTGTTTGCGGATACAAACAATGCAGTGATCCGGCGCATTGGGAACGATGGAATCATCCATACTGTGGCAGGTGCGGATGGCAGCGTGGAGTCAATGCTTTGAACATCTTGTTCGTTGTCCATGTGCATTCAGATGTGCCTGGCGCTGTTTGTCTGTCCTGTCCCTAGTTTGTGCCCACCATACCCTGCCGCTGGCCCAGCCATTTTACTCCAACCTCCTCAATACCGCAGGCTCTGGGACTGCGGGCTGGATCGGGGATGGTGCTGCAAATGCTGCACAGCTCAACATGCCCATGTTCCTGGGCCTCGCAGCAAATGGCGTGGTGCGTGGTGTGGAGTATTTATTGCGTTTACAGCATGCTCTACAGCTTGTAGCACCCATACATCACACAGCTGTGTACATTGCTGGATTGGCTGCATTCGTTGCTTCCTGTTGTGTGCTGCGACTGGGTCGTGCGGGTTGCGATACAGCAGGCATGGCACCTGCCGTACGCATGTCCGCTGCCACAGCCTACCCTATCGTGTCTGGGCGCAGGATATCCTGTTCACGGACACAGGCAACAACCGCGTGCGCAAGTGGGATGTGGGCGCCGGTAACGTGGTGGTGAGTTGCCACAAGGCAGGGGTGGCAAGCTAGCTGGTGTCCGTATCGCCAGGGACTCAGACGTAGGGCAGCACGGCTCACTTGAAGTCGATATGATGCTCATTTCATGCATTAAAGAATGCCATTTCAATTACACGTCCGCTCCATGCACATTTGCTCCATGCAGACGGTGTCTGGCACAGGGTCCGCCGCATCAGTGGATGGCAACCTGATCAGCCCTGCACCTGCCCAGTTTTGGCAACCGACTGGTCTGTTCTCTGCGCCTGCTACCTGGGTGTGGCCCAATGCGCTGTTTGTGACAGATGCGTAAGTGGTTGCTGCGCGTTGTGCTTGGTGTGTTGCTGGTAGCGTGTCTGTACACAGCACAACGCATGGCAACAGGGACGTCGCAGCCACATCATGCAGGCACACTGGAGTCAGGGGGTTGTTGCGGGTAGCACATGCCAGTCCCATGGCCGCAACATCTTATGCAACTTACAGGCTCTTCTTATGCTTGACAACACCCGCTTGTTTCTGTGCAGGGGCACCAAGACGCTGCGCCTGCTGACATATGTGCAACAGTTCAGTCCACCCATGCCCCCAGCTCCTGTCGCATCCAGCCCTGGCACAGTCACCACACTGGCTGGCAGTGCGACCAGCGGCTGGGCTGATGGAGTGGGAGCTGCAGCCTTATTCAGTAACCTGAAAGGTGCCAGCCTGCATCCATCAGGACTCGTGTACTTCATTGATGGGAACAGGCTGCGTACGATGAACCCATGGACACGTGAGGTGGCCACTGTGGCGGGCCAAGCAACAGATGGCATTGCGGATGGGACTGGTGCTGCTGCGCAGTTCAGCTTCCCGGAGGTGGGCATGCGTGTTATGTTGGTTAACACTGTTTGTGCTCTAGTGCAAGAGGCCAACTGCCAAACAGCAAAGTCAATTAGACCACCAGGGCTGCAGGGCTTTGTACTGTGGTGCCGCCTTCCTCAGTTCTGCCATGTCCGTGTCGCACACGGCTTGCTTTACACAGCCTTTGTCACACAACATTGGCTCCTGGACTGTTGCACCTGCAGAGCACGTGCGTCAGCCCTGATGGTACAAAGGTCTACATCACAGAGCCTGGGATGGGCCGCATCCGTGTGTTTGCCATCGCAACTGCAACCGTGTCAACACCCGCAATGCCCATGCTGTCCAACATTCACAGCTGTGTGGTGGGCCCGGACAGCAAGATGTACTGGTGCGCTGGTGGCTTGGACATGACCTGGGATCATGGCTAGTTTCCCAAAAACATGCTGAACAAAGTTCGGGCTGTTAGGGGAATGCTTGGCTAATGCATGCCTCGACACGTTCCTCTGTCCATGTGCTGCACGCTTGTGCTTGCTCATGCATTTGTGATCTGTGTTGTTACCATGCAGGACGTCCAACTCCCACACAATCAACGCATATGACATCGCTGGGAACACGAACACAGTGATCGGTGGCATGGTGGCTGTGGCGGCGTACTATGGGGATGGTGGTCCGACCACCAATGCACGATTCAGCAGTCCAAAAGGCATTGCACTTTTCTACAAGACGGTCAGTGCAGGGTGGTGGGGTACAGTATGCAGCGCAGTATCTGTACTGCATGACAGTTCAGTCTCCATGGACTCATGGCCATGCAGGCAGATTGCTGTGCATAGTAAGGACGGACTCCCTCACATGAAGCAGAATCACGAGCACTTGTAGATTGCAACAGAGTGGTCGCCACAATTTCCTTGCCCACTGCAGGGCGGGTTCGACCTGCTGGTGGTGGACAGCGGCAACAACCGCATCCGCAGGCTGTCCCTGTCCCCGTCAAACGTGACCACTGTGGCAGGCAATGGAGGCACTGGGTCATCCGGGGATGATGGCCCAGCCACTGCAGCAGCCATCAGTGCTAGCTATGGCATCGCAGTGCGCGGATGGGACGTCTATTTTACAGGTGTGCCATCGTGTACACAAAGCTTGTGATGGCACTGATGCTTCATGTACATCGCTGCACAGGATGAGGCCTGTAGTGTACTGGAGCAACTGCACAACTTGCTTGCTTCCATACAGCAGTGTATGTGCATGATGTCTTCTCAACTGCAGAGTCATCAACGGGGCGTATCCGCGTGTTCAACATGGGCACTGGCACCATATACCTGTTTGCTGGCAACACCAATGGATACTTGGACGACCCCAACCCCCTGACAGCCCTGTTCTCTAGTCCAAGCGCCCTGCTGTTTTCAAGCGATCAGACGAAACTTATGGTGCTTGACCAGTGAGTAGTTGTTAGTGCTGGCTCGCACTAGGTGAGACTGACTTGTGTGCGATGATGTGGATATAAGGTGCACTCCGTACTATGCAAACTGCAGTAACAACTCGGTGATGCTGTACTGCCGCTCTGCAGGAACAATTTCCGCATCCGCAGCATCGAGTTTGCTCCTATGCCGCCTGCCCCGCCCTCACCGCCTGCATCACCACCCATGGGGGGCGGTGGCTCCATTGGTGGTGTGAGCACCTTTGCCGGCAGTGGCACCATGGGCTACGTTGACGCTACAGGCACATCTGCCATGTTTGCCGACATCAAGGCGATTGTGGCAGACTATGGCGTGCCCGGTATGGCATATGTCATTGACGGCAGCCAGCTGCGGCGCATCAACCTCGGCACACACGAGGTTGTCACGGTGGCAGGGCAGCCAACAAGTGGATTCGCGGACGGTGCTCTCGGCACCAACATGCTCAGCGCTCCACAGGTGCGTGGTAGGAGGGCTGCCCTGAATGTTCAAGCATGGCGGCATGCAGCACGCTGCACACCGGGCTGCGGTGCCAGTGGCCGGTGTGTGGCACATGAAGCGTGCTTCGTCCCGCTGTACCCTTCGTTTCTGGGCCTCTGTGAGTTGCCTGGTGCCATTCGCAACCGCATGTGATGCCACTGCAGGCCCTGTGCATGTCTGGTGATGGCAAGGTGCTGATTGTGGAGACTGCTGCTGGGCGACTGAGGCGCTATGACCCAAGTACAGGCCTTGTGTCCACGTGAGTTGCCCGGGCAAGGCTGCTACTGCTTGAGCAGGCACTGAGCTGGTGTGAGTTGGGTTGATCATGACAAGAAGCTGTTCAGTGCATTGTGTTGCATGTGATGAACAATCCAGCTTGCATTGTTTGCTGCCATGCGCCATGCTGTTCAGGCCCTGGGCAGCCGTGTTGGGCGGCATCAACAGCTGCGCCATGGCTTACGATGGCAAGATCTACTGGGCCTCTGACTCTCACACCATCAACATGTTGGACCCGGCAGGCGCTGGCACGACAACTGTGATCGGTGGCATGACCGGGGCCCCGGGGTTTGTAGGTGACAACAACCCCGCCAGCACCGCGCGCTTCAACAGCCCCCGCTCCCTGGCCCTGACATGGGTCACGGGCGGCTTTGGCCTGGTGTTTGTGGACTCGGGCAACAACCGCATCCGCCAGATTGCCATGCCATCCACCACCGTCACCACACTGTGTGGGGATGGCACATCTGGCCCCAATGGTGACGGCGGCCTGTGCATCGCCTCGTCACTGAACAATGTGGGGGCCCTGGCACTGCGCGGCAGCGACCTCTACTTCTCAGGTGAGGGCAAGCATCCTTGCCCCTTGAGCACTTGGTCGTGGATCCTCAGATTCCTCACCCGAGCTGATCAGCTGTAGGCGTTGGTACCTGTCTCATTCCTGCCTGCCTTGCTGCTGCTGCTGCCACTTGGGATCCTGGAGCGGCAATCGCCCAACGCCCCTCTGTGGGTGTGTCTGGCCCTCTGACTACTGCCCTGCAGAGCTCAACACGCAGCACATCCGCAAGGTGTACCTGGGCAGTGGCATGGTGAGCCTGGTGGCAGGCAGCTCACAGGGCTTCTATGACGACGCCACCAACCCGTTGAACGCCCAGTTTTTCACCATCAAGGGGCTGGCCTTCTCAGGAGACAGCACGCAGCTGCTCATCGTAGACAGGTGTGTGGGGCGTGGTGTGCTGCCTGGTTGGGGCTGTGTTTCAGCAGGTCCTGGAGATGCACACAGTGGGCAGAGTGTGTTGTCGCTCGCGCTGTTGTGATCTTGAGATTGTTCCTAGGTTTCTTTTAGACAACACTTGCCTGCACTGTGCTCTGGTGTCTTGCAGCAACAACTACCGGCTTCGCAGTATGTCTTTCACGCCCTTCCCACCTGCTCCACCCATGCCGACCTCCCCACCTATGATGGGAGGCAACGATATCATTGGTGGTGTGAGCACCTTTGCCGGCAGTGGCACCATGGGCTACGCTGCACACCGGGCTGCGGTGCCAGTGGCCGGTGTGTGACACATGAAGCGTGCTTCGTTCCGCTGTACCCTTTGTTTTTGGGCCTCTGTGAGTTGCCTGGTGCCATTCGCAACCGCATGTGGTGCCACTGCACGACTGCAGGCCCTGTGCATGTCTGGTGATGGCAAGGTGCTGATTGTGGAGTCTGCTGCTGGGCGACTGAGGCGCTATGACCCAAGTACAGGCCTCGTGTCCACGTGAGTTGCCCGGGCAGGACTTGCTACTGCTTGAGCAGCCACTGAGCTGGTGAGAGTTGGGTTGATCGTGACAAGGACCTGGTAGGTGCATTGTGTTACATGCGATGAACAATCCAGCAAGATTGCATTGTTTGCTGCCATGCGCCATGCTGTTCAGGCCCTGGGCAGCCGTGTT